>JAAMXP010004072.1:0-11050 GCA_019693395.1 Ettlia oleoabundans | reverse complement strand
CGCCCCACCCACGCACCTTGCCAAAGCTGCCCTCCCCGATCTGCTTCTGTATGTCCAGCTCCTTGAAACCAACCGTCCACAACTCACTCACGCCACTATCAATGCGCGACATCACGCTGCGCTGCTTCTGCAGACTGCCACCCACACTCGCAACGCAGTCGCCGCTGTTGCGCCTCAACCCGCAGCCGCCAACGCCAGACGTGCTCCTGGCGCTGCCGATTGGCGTTGAGTCTGAGGGTTGGCCGTTGCCAGGGCCCGCTGCTGTGCCCATGGCTGAGTGGTCGCTGCGTGTGTCATCGGCAAGGAAGGTGATGATGTCTGCGGGGGGCCCGCGGGTGAACAGCTCCGCATCCAGCTCAAGCTTCATGCTGCCGTCACTGCCGTTAGGTCCACCAGCTGCACCACACACAGCACAGCAAGCATGGCAGGTCGCAGCCACCAAATGAGCCACATGCCAAACGCAACCAGCATTTGGCAGGAGCAGCAGGAGCAAGCAGGCCAGATAATCGTAAGCAGCTCCTGGGCTGCTCAGCAGCACCACCCCAACCTGAGTTCAAGGATCCAGGCACACACAGGTGTGCTTCCAAAACCCTGCCACCTGCGTTTCCTGGTATGACAACAATCCACCTAGCAAAGCTGTCCCCCCACACCCACCTGCCGCCACGGCCAAGCTGTACCCATCGCCAGCGTCTCCTGCCTTGGGCAGACCCAGCAGGGTTGTGCTTGTGTTGCTGCTGCTCTGCCGTCCCTGCTCCATGGCTCCAACCTTGGGGCTCTCAGAACCGCCGTCATCAGGATATTCTCCCTTGTGGGAGGGGCCGCTACGTAGCCTGCGCCTGCGCCGTGCATAAAGCAGGCCAGCCACTGCAACCAGAGCAACAATGCCGCCTGCCACACCACCCGCAATGGCCCCGATTGGAACGCTGCTGCTGCTGCTGCTGCTGCCGTCGTCTCCATTGCTGCTGGGAGCTGGTGGGGCAGGCATGGGTGGGGATGGCGGTGGGGGTGGAGGAGGTGCGCCCAGGTCGGTGATTGACTTGATGGTGGGCACAATGCCGGGCATGCCTGCAACAGGGGTGGGGTAGAGAGGTGGGCACGGCCAGGCATCGTGCAGGTGGTGGGTGCAGCGCGCTCGACAGGGTAGGAGCATGCGTGCTGGCACGCTGGTGATGCCTCGCCGGCGGGTGCCTGGTGCAAGAGATATCGGGGACCAACCCAGGGCTGCGGCTGCTTGGCACACAAGTGCACCCATGCAACTTCGCCCCAGTATGCTCTCTGCAGCACCCAGCTGCGCTGGTTGTTGCAAGCCAGCAACACAATGCCCTGCATAAGCCCCCAACAATCCGCAGCCCGCCCTTCAACCCACCCTCGTTCTCCAGCTGTGCCTGCAGCTCTCCTCCAGGCCACCCAGACTCCTCAATGAACGTTGCGGCAGCAGGAGCCTGCCCCGCAGCCGTATCAACAACCAGCTGCACTGCCACCCAGCCGCTGCCGTTGTCAGGCAGCGGGCCAGCAGGTACCCCTGCCTGCAGCAGCTCGCGACTGCTAACTGACTGCACAGACTGCGATGCCACCGGTTCGAGTTGGCTGAAGGCCAGGCCCCGCACGCCACCCATGCCAAGGTTTCCCTCCCAGGTTGCCGCTGCCGCCCGAATAATGTTGGCCTGCACCGCTTCATCCAGAGGCAGCAGCCCCGGCCCCGACAGATCCAGAGACACGACCATGGAGGTGGTGGCGGATGTCACACTGACATTCACACGGCCGCGAGGGGCAGGGGGCGGCGGCGCCGGCGGTGGTGAGAGGGGGGGACTGGGTGGTGCGGGCGGCGACTGGTAGAAACGGCTGGGGCCCACTGCAGGTGGGCGGCACATGCGAAAAACAGATGGCATGTCTTGAGGTCCCCTTTCTTGGCAGGCAGTCACCCTGTTGCTGCTCCCAACCAGGCTGCAATCCTGGTGACCCGTTGCTTCAGCATTCATAGCCAGCACCTCTGATTCCAATCCAGCAGGCGGCAACTGTCACCAAGCATGAGGGCCCAAACACAATCGCCTTGCATCACCATCAATGTGGAACGTTGTCAACAACACCCGAGCCATCACCGCACCAGCACCCACCTGCCAGGAAGGCCAGGACCTGGCAGATGTACATGTCTGAGGCCTGGTTCAGCTTGCGATACAGGGTGAGAAAGCGGCCAGTGGCAGGGCCACCGTCGGTGCCGGTGCACTGTATAGGCAGCGTGTTGCGTGAGCCCAGCGTCTGCCCCTGACTGCACACAGGATTCTCGCTGCCATCAACCACAGGCGTGTTGCCGAGCCTGCAGCAAGTGCCGGGGCGGCGAGGGCGGGTCAGCCCAGTGGCCAGCCACTAGAAAGGTGTAAGTTACAAGCAAGGCAACCAACTGATTACACAAGACTGAGCAACCATGCCTCAATCACTGTACTTCATAAAGCGCCCCCCCGCCCCACCCCGCGCACCCCCTTTCCTTACCACAACCCCCTGCCAGCCACCCAACCTACCGTATGTAGAGGTCATTATCAAATCGAGAGTACCCATTCTGCACCACAACTGTCTCCACTGCGGCCTCATAGCCCAGGTCAACGGTGATCCAGGCTGCCAGGTCAGACCCGCTCACCACAGTCGCACACGCGGTATTGGCCATGTTGCCATTAACAACCTGCAGGCAATCAAAGGAGGGGAGAAAGGCATGCTTGCTTGCACATGCAGGAGATGGCAAGGCAGGCGGGTTTGGGTTGCCAGGAGGCCGGGTAGGTCTTTAGGTTGGAAAGGAAAGCAGGGCTGGATGGGCATTTTGATTATCTATTTTCAGGCACTTGTGCGCCTGCTGGCAGAGGTATGCAGCCACCCCCACCCCACGCTGAGATGCCTGAACACACATGCATACAGTCGACTCATGAACGCCACTCAGCCGGGGCCCCACACCGACCCACGCAGACACCCACCTGGCTCGACTGTGTGGAGTCCCCTGTGCCTGCCGAAGCAGTTGTGCCTTTACCCAGCGCTGCATTGCCCACCAGCGGGTACACCTCCACCACACACAGGCTGACCTTGGACTGGGCGGTGATGGACACGTAGCGGCCCTGCGCAGTGGGATGCAGGGGGGGGGGGGTGCTCTGATGTGGTAGCCTTGCATGAGGATGTGGGTGGGGCGAAGTGTTGTAGCATTGAAGCACACAGTGTGAATGGGCTTCCAAGTTTGTGGTAGGATGGTGAGCTCTGGGCACAGCAGGTGGCAAGACTTTGCTTGCTGGAACGGCAGGACCAGCGCAACTAGGCGCTGCAAGCTTGGCTTCCAGGTGGTGGTCGCTTGACACCCAACCCAAACCAACAAAACCTCAACTACACAAGGCTGCCAGGCTGCGCTATCAATGCCCTTGGTGGATCAGGCAGGCCGCAGCTGTGCTATACCCTCCCTCTCAGGTGTGGCAAGCAGCAGCCAGCACCACTTGCCTTGAGCACGCGCTGGCACAGTATGATTTTCCCCTCACTGGGATCGTAACTGTCCCCGCCCTTGCACAGCGCGCCAGAGGCGGGCACAGGAGTGCTGCTAACGTGGATGCTGACAGCAGTCATCTGCTGTGGTCCAGCGCGAACCAGAACACCCTGCATGCGGCCAGGCAAGTTGAGGTTGGTCGGGCAGGAGACAGCTGCACTACACCGCCGGTACCCAGCCGTGCACCATATTGGCGGCCAACAATGCTCCCACGTACACAGCAGACTTAACCTACGAGGCCATGAGCCCATTTTGCCAGCCCTATTTTGCCAGCCCTTTTTACCAGGGGCAGTAGTTCATAGCAGCACCCAGTCGCAGGCCTCTGCCCGTTCTCATGCTAGCCGCCTGGTGCCAGCAGGGCAGCACAAGCGTGCGGCCAGACCCCGTTACAGGTGATGGGCGCACCAGCACACTTGTCTCTCGCTGCAGGTCCACCATCCAATATCCGGGTGCCTGCAACGTCTGGCTGCAGTCCTCTGCAGACCGTGGCTGGCGGTTGCCTGAAACCGGGAGGTAGGAGGAGCGGGAGCCCTCTGTGCCCGCCTGCCATGTGGCCTTGCGGTAGGCAACATCGCTGCCAAAGAAGGAGGGTGCGTGTGAGGGGTAGCAAGGCAGGGCTACGGGGCTACCCTGCTTGGGTTCGCCGTTCTGCTGGACACTTGGGTTGAAATATTCCAGGTCCAGGGCTGCCACTCGGTTGGCCCAGGCCAGGTCAAACAAGTTGGGTGCTGACGTGTTGACCGTCGCGCCGCCACAGTTGCCGTCCTGCGCACAGCTGCCAAGAGTAGTTATAATCTCGTGCTGCAGCCGCTGCTCACCGCCGCCACCGGAACCAGGCTGCCCGCTGTACAGCAGCGTGTGGTTGGCAGCAGGCGAGATAGCGCCGCACAACAGAGGGTTGTCCGGCTGCACAGCCACCGTGAAGGAGGAAGAAAAGCCCGCTGCCTGGAGCCAGGTGGGCGGCATGGTGCCTGCCAGCTTGTTGCCCTGCAGTGTCAGCTCCTGCAGCGCTGGGAAGTTGGCCCCCCAGCTGGCCGGTAGCGTCCCCGTCAACTGATTGCTCTCCAAAAGGAAGCGCTGCGCACCACAGGAGCAAATTGAGTAACAAGGGAAGCAGCGGATTGGCGTTGATCATTTTTTGGGGGGGGCGGGGGCGCCCCTGGAAACCGGGTGACGAGGTAAGCAGCCATGTACAATAAAGCTGAGGGGCTCCAACCGGCAGGCCGCGGATCGCATGTTGTATACAGCAACAACCACGATAGGGATGCCCAGGACGAATATAACTTGCGACCGCATGAAATTACGATGTGTGCAGTGCGCTTTGTTGTGAGCTGACGCTCGGCAGGTGTGGCATATGTGCATATGGCAGGGCTTCAGCGCAGCGCCGCACTTCGCCGCCAGCGTACCTGCAGGGAGCGTACTGCCAGGGTAGCAGGCAGGCTGCCATCCAGCTTGTTGCTGACCAGGTCCAGGGTGGTGAGGTCGGTGAGGTTCAGTGTGGATGGCAGTGTGCCGCTCAGGCCCCAGCCCGCAAGGATGCTGCACATATGCGTGTGTCAGGCAGCAAGGGTACCCAAAGGCATCTTGGTACAACAAGCGGGGCAGTGCTCCAAGGCAGGACCATACAGCTTGACAGGAGCACCTCAGCCACCCGCACAGCACTCTAGCAGATGACAACAAGCGGGGCATCAACGATGCAGGCAGCTAGAGTGGCATCAGGAACTGCAGCGCAGCCGCTTACACAGACGTCACGCGACCGGCCGTGCAGAACACGCCCACCCAGGGGGCCTCATCATCACAAGGGTCTGTTCCCGCTGTCCAATCAGTCAGCGAGTCGCTGGTGCCAGCCACAGACTGCTTAAAGGCCAGCAGGGCAGGGGCTTCATCTGGCGCGGCGTGAACCAGAGTGCCGCCACCCACAGCCAGAAGGAGTATCATGGCCACCAGCACCCACGCGCCGGCTCCCCGCGCTCCTGTAGTCATGTCAGCGTGCCTTCAACCGCTGGTGAAGGGTCCTTGCGGCCTACGAGCGGGGGAAGCAAGGGTGACGGGGTTGTTGCCCGGCGGCCCGGCAGATGCCAGGAACGGGTGCAAGGAGCACAGCGAAGGGATGTGCATGCATGGCAACAGATGATGGGTGGGGTTTGAGGAGGACTGCGCAGCCCGCGGGACCTGAGGGGCGCGGCGGTTAACTCATTATCAACTGTGCGGAACGGCTCCCTTCGTCTGCAAGCAGCATGCACGCATGTAAAGTTGGGGGCTGCGCACATGGCAGGGGCATTGGCGCGTCATGGCGTACGCCTGCGCCTCAGCAGGCTTAGCAGGTCGCTTCCGCTCAGCTAAACGCTGGTAGTAAGGAGCCACACAGCTGTCCAAAATCACGGAAGCTGTATTGCAACTTCTACCTGGCTTTCAAGCACTGAAACATCTGCACGATTCTCTCAACCGCACTCATACCGGTATGTATGAGTGAGTGGACTTTTAGAGTGTGAGGAATCAATCGGAGTGTCACCCGCTATCCGTGCTTGGACCTCAACTGCGCGCAGCCCATTAACTTCACAAAGCAGAGGGGCTATGCAGCAAGCAGGACTGCAGTGACAGCGAGCAGCAGGTATGACCGACGCAAATGCAGCCCCTCCAGTTGGGGCAGCACCCGCAGGCGGCAACAATGCTGATAGCAGCAACGAAGTGGAACTGGCTTTCAAATGGAACAAGCAAGAAATTGTCGTAAGAGTGGAGCCTCAGGCAACAGTGCAGGTAGGTGGGCCAGGAGGGCCCCGCCTTGCAGCCTCTCCGGCAGTTCTTGGCACATGAGTGAGGTTGGACTGCCGCTTGCAGCCAGTCGATGGTGTACGGCCGATAATGGAAGCCCATATCAAACTCGATAAGCCCAATTCGTTTGTACACTGCTGTATCAACAGAACCACGTGGGTGGGTGCCCTGTGGGTTGCAGGGCATCAAGCGGAAGCTGGAGGCGGCCACCAGCGTGTCTGAGAAGCGCATGAAGCTGCTGGGCCTCAAGGCACGCAGTGGCAAGCCAGCAAGAGATGCTGACTGTGTGTCGGACCTGGTGCTGAAGCCGGGGGCCAAGATCACCATGATGGGGTGAGGAGGCAGGCAGGGGGCACAATGCAGCGGCGGCATACACGCATCAGCTGAGAATGGTACACATAGAGGTACAGTGGGGTCAAGTGCTGGCAGCTGCTGTTGCCCAGCGGCATGCTATGCCATGTCAGTGCTATGCTGCTGCACCCGCCCACACCTGCAGCACTGCGGAGGCGGAGATTGAGAGGCTGAATGCGGGGTCAGACGTGGCTCCGCATGTTCAAGACGATTTTGACATAGAGGTGAGGGGCGGTACAGGCAGTGCAGGCCAGTGATGGAGAAACCCGGAGGTGTAAGCAGTAACAGCACCCAGTAAAGAATATCTGGTATGGGAGGTGCTGGTTGGGAGAGGTCGTAGGCCGTCCCATATCCAAATAATTGGGCGTGCTCCTTTGGCTCAACTCCAAGCCTACCTGCCGTTCATCTGTGTCTACTACATGTCGCTGCTTGTGGGATTCATGGGTGAGCTGGGCAATGCAGCTGCCGGCTGTGTGCAGGAGGAGGGCATGGCCGAGGTTGAGCTGGCAGAACGCCCAGAGGTGCAGGAGAAGCTGCGCAGGCGCATCCACAGCTGTGATGTTAAGGTGCCACAGCGGAGTGGCTGGCTGGTGGCGGCGCCAGCACGCCTGAACCTGGTCCTTTTATGTGGGGCTGCAGTCATTGCAGTCCCTATTTGCGGACTAATTGCAGATGCAGCCTAAACAAAAACCTTGCGCACGGCCTTGATTGGAGGAGCAGCTGCTGCAGCAGCAGAAGCGGGGTGGGGGTTGCTTGTGCCACCTGCCACTGGTTTTGCACCGCCTGCATTGCATAGCTAACCGGCATCCTGTTGCAGGTGCTCAACCCGCCCCGGCCCGGCCACAAGCTGCTGGTTGCAGACATAGGTGTGGTGGGTGGGATGTGGGGGCACTGCAGCTGGGACCCTGGGGCTGCCACCTGCCCTGCTTCTGAACCCACACCCACCCAGCACAACTGACGCAATCCCCACTGTGTGCCCTCCCGCATGTGGCACCACCTCTACCATCCATCTCAGACTACACAATATTTGGTGAGGCACACGGTCCTGTGGCACAGCCCGTGGGTCTCAGGCTAGAGCCTTGATGCGGGCAACCCTGCACAGTCACACAGCTGCCGGCTGCCCAGCCCACTCCACCAAGAATGCCCCGTCTCTCCCTTGCCTGTGTGCTTCCCCTTGCCACCTGCCAGACCTCAACTCATCTGCTGAGCGTCCTGAGGAGTTGGCCCGCCCCTTCCTGCACCAGTTCTTCGCATCAGCCTACGCTGGCGGCTGGGACATCATCATCTGGAGGTGAGGCAAGGGACGCTGGCGGGGCGGTACGGCGCGTAGTGGTACCAAACAGCGGTTGGGAGCCGCCGCTGCTGCTGTGCAGCACTGCTGCCTCCTTGCTTCTTTGATCCTCGAGTGCTTGACAAAGTGAACCGAGGCTCCCCCCTTTCTTGCTGTCTGGTCTTGCCTGCCCACCCTGCTGCGTGCCCTTCACACCATGTGCCCGCTCACCTTGCTGACCCCTGCGTGCAGCGCCACGAGCATGAAGTGGGTTGAGGTGAAGATGCGTGAGCTGGGGGTGTCCACACACACAGACTACCGGCTCACTGCCATGCTGGACCACAGGGCAATGCTCACGGTGCAGCACCATAAGTATGGTGAGGCAGGTTCACTGAGCATGTGCAGAGCGGGTATCGCGCATGTTGACATCAGCAGCTATCAGCAGCTGCCATGCCTTACAGTGCAACCTGCAGGCAATCAGACATCCTGGTTGTCAAGACCTGGATGCATTGCCTCTGGCGGTGCATGCTTGTGTTGTGCCGATTCTCCTGCGCCTTGCTGTGCTGGTTGTTGCCCCACCTGCAGGTGTGTTTGACTGCAAGCCGCTCCAGTTCATTTGGGCCAAGTTCCCGCAGTATGGACCCCACAACACCCTCATGTGCGCGCTTGAAGGAGGCAGTTGCATTGCAGCCGGGTGCCTTTACCTGCATGCTGTGTCCCAGTTTCCTGACCGGTTGCTGCAATTGCGGGTTCACATACACGCGACAATGTGACGACGATATGTGGTGTTTGTTTCTGCTCCTCAATTTGTGCAGGCTGGATGACTTGCGCCGCAGTGAGACACAGCAAGGCTGCAGCGCTGCCCTTGCCCATGGCCCTAAGCATGCCCAGCATGCTGCATCAACTTGCTGCTGCTGCTGCTGCTGTACTCCAATGCTCTGTGCCACTGCAGTGTGCATGCCACAGTGCCACCAACGCAGCACTGTTACCCTCCCCCTCTGTGCTGAAAGCCAGCCAGTCATCCCCTATGCTGCCCTCTGCCTTGCTTTCGTCCTTGCATCCATGAGCTGCAGACTATGTGCTGAATAAGCAGAACGGGCTGGTGATCCGGCCCTTCAAGAAGGCGCACCTCACCCGCCACACAGACAGGGAGCTGCTGCACCTCAGCGCCTACCTGGCCAAGATAGCGCCGCTGGACAGCCTGGCACACCTCAACCACAAGTGAGCCTCCCTGCCACCCATGGACAGGGCGGGGGCAGGTGAAGGTAGCGGTTGGTGTGGGTATCCCCAGGGAAGCAGACCAGTGCTGCTCGTGAGAAGCGGGGCGACCAGCATGTCGGTGAGCTGACAGGCCAGGTCCAGGACTGGCTACGGCTGCCGGTCTTCAGGAAGTGACACATGTGGCCTACATCATTTGTTCCGCCGCTGCAATGTGTGGCTGCCGTGCAGGTACTGGGAGAGTTACGCCAAGGCTGAGATCAGGCAGCTGCGCAAACAGCTTGAGGCACAGCAGCAGCAGCAGCAGCCAGGGCAGCAAGGCGGTGGGAATTGAGGGGCTCACAGGATGACCTGCTGCCCTGTGGCAGACTGTGTAGACAGCTGCACCCCTACTGCCGTGCCTGCGAGGCAATGTTATCCTTCCCTGCCCGCCATAGAGTGATTCGCCACCGTGTACCAAGTTGCACTCATGGCACAGTGAGGCTGAGAGGGCCAAGCCGTGCTGCTAAGGTTACGGTTTCACAGTGCGTCAAAACAAGTCATGAGCGATGGAAAGGAAAGCCGAGGAGGATGGTCAAAGGGAGCAGATACATGAGGCAGCCAAACACAGGATGAGAGGTGCAAGCAAGACATGCCGTGGGCAGGTGTGTGAAATTGAAAAAGGGATGCCACACAACCGCCCAAGGAGCGAGTTGAACATGCAACAGAGTGCGCTACAGTGACAGAAACATAGCCTTGTGAGTTTCCCTGCGCTCCCCAGCTACTGCTGCCCAGTGCCATTTGCTGGGCCAGGGCCGGGTGGTGGCTGTGGTGAGGGTGAGGTCTTAGGGTCGCTAGGGCTGTACTCCGGTCCTGATGGGCTGTAGTTGGCGGGTGCAGCAGGAGAGGAGCCCGCGCCGTTCGGGTTGGTGGGCGAGTACTGCACACACACAGGGTCATGGGTAGCACAAAGATGACATTGGCAGGCAGGGAGGGATGGGTGTCAATTGATGCACCCTATCCCCCTTTGGTCTAATGTATAATGGGCAGGTGTGAGGGCAGGCAAGCCCCGTGTGACGCACAGCAGCTGTGCCACAGGTTTGCTGCAAGGGATCAACATCGAAAATGATGCAGCCACTTGCCTTGGGCGAAGTGGGGCTGTACTGAGGCGACGTGGGGCTGTACTGCGGCGAGGTGGGCGAGTACTGGGGTGAAGTTGGGCTGTACTGCGGTGACGTTGGGCTGTACTGTGGACTGGTCGGAGAGTACTGCGGCGAGGTGGGGCTGTACTGCGGACTGGTCGGAGAGTACTGCACAGCACAGATACACGCGGGAGGCACGTTTGAGGGGGTTGGGCAAAGGTTTCATCCTACTACTGCAGACTAGCAGGTGGGCATCCAACTTGCAGGGACTGCCTTCACACAGACAGCTGCTGCCCACCACAGAGCAGGAGACGGCTGCTGGCTTGCCTGCGGGCTAGTGGGTGAGTACTGCGGCGAGGTAGGGCTGTACTGTGGCGAAGTGGGGCTGTACTGCGGTGAAGTGGGGCTGTACTGCGGTGAGGTGGGCCTGCACAGGGCAGCAAGTGTACAACATGGGGATGTGTCAGCCACGGTTGTATGAGTGTGCGATATTGCCGCTTCACAGCAAGGTGGCTGAAGCATCAGCTGCATCCCTGGCTCAATCAGCAACCGCTGTCACGACAGCAAACGCCGTAAGAGCAGGGGCCGCATCGACAGCCGCTGCTGAGGGGCCAGTTCCAACCAGTGCAGGTGCTAGTGCTCACGAGTATTGAGGAGAGGTGGGTGAGTATGCCGGCGAGGTGGGGCTGTAAGCGGGAGAGGTGGGGCTGTAAGCCGGCGAGGTGGGGCTGTAGGCCGGTGATGTGGGCGAGTAGGCTGGAGAGGTGGGCGAGTAGGCGGGGGATGTGGGGGAGTAAGCTGGAGAGG
>JAAMXP010004058.1:0-10584 GCA_019693395.1 Ettlia oleoabundans | reverse complement strand
CCCCCACACACACGCGCGCGCCCACCCACCCCACCTCCCATGCTCCCCACAGGTGTGCGAGATCGACCCCAAGTGGTTGGTGGAGATGGCGCCCCGCTTCTTCCGCGCCGCTGACCCCCACAAGCTGTCCCGCCGCAAGCGCCACGAACGCATCGAGCCGCTCTACGACCGTTTCAACGACCCCAACGAGTGGAGGCTATCCAAGCGGCGTGGATGAGTGGGCTGCTGTTGGTGTGTGGCTGCCCAACAACTGGAGGTTGTTTAAGCCACACGGCTTTGGCCGCTGCTGCTGTTGTGCTAGCACTCGACAGCCCAACGAGTGGAAACTGTTCAAGTGCCACGGCTGCTACGAGGCTGCTATGGATGCTTTGGCATGCGCAGCTAGCAGCCCCAGCAGTGCGAGAGGCTTTCCAGGTGCCATGGCTATTGCTGTTGAGGCTGCGTTGGCTGCTAAGCCTGCTGTGGCGGCACCTAACAGCCCGACGAGTGCCGCTGTCTAAGCGTCGCAGCTGGGGAGGCTGAGGCTGCTTACAGCCCCAGTAGTGGGAGAGGCTGTCCAAGCGGCTTGGCTAAGCGGCAGCACTGCTTGGTGAGGTCGCTGCAGCAGTGCACCAGCCAACAGCCCAAAACGTGGTAGCGAAGCTGTCTGAATGGGGCCTCAAAGGCCCGGTTTTCGGTCTGGCACCCTTGCCATCCAATGGGAGTCCCAGTTGCATTCTATCATTGCAGCCACAAGTCATACGTGTGTCAGTGTGCTCTCCAGGTACATCCTGTTTTGCACTTTCCTTCGGCTGTATATGTAAGCTTGAAACTTGACATAGATGCAGTAACATTTGCAAGTGCTGCATGTTTCTGGCATGGCAACCCTTGCCAAGGGGTCCGCAGACAAGCGGGCATCGTAGCCCGTGCAGAGAAACAAACAGAAAATTGCGCTCAACGACTCGTGTCATTCACGCAGGGTGGGAAAGCAGTGCGAGGCAGGGGTGTGTTGATATGTAGCTGCTGAAAAAGGTGGTGTAGCCGCTGAAAAGGAAAGAAACCAGGGGAAGAATGGTCTGTTGGGGGTTGAAAAAGCAAGTTAGCAACCGCCGAGGGTTGGCAGTGCAATGAATGTGCCAGTTCGAGCGTTCAGCCACCACAGTGTGTTGGAGTAGTAAGTGGTTCAGGGTTTGTGGGCCCAGCTGAGCATCACCGGCAGCAGGCTGCTACAGCAAATGTTCAGCCACTGTGTCGGAGCATTGGTTCAATGCTTGTGGCCCCAGCTGAGCGCCACCGGCAGCAGGCTGCCTACCGCAACCGCCACCAGCTGTGAGGGGCTCATGTGGCTGTGTCCTGCGGTACCACCGTTGCCGGTACCACCGCTGCCGTGCAGTACCTCCGGCAGGATGTGCATGGTGGCGGCATGGAGGAAGGTGCCGCCTGAGAAGATGAGGCTGAGCGAGACAGCTGCGGGGGAAGAAAGCACGGTCAGCGAGCCTAGCAGGGTGTAGGTGGCCAGGGTGGATGCGGGTGCTGCCGCCGCGAAGAGCAGCAGGGTGCGCTGGGACCGCTGGAAGCTCCACTGGCAGGACATGAGGTAGGTGGCGAGGCCAAAGGCCATGGGGGCCTTGTGCAGTACCATGGCGGCGGCGATCAGCATGGTGAGGCGGGCGTTGCCGCTGAGGAACGCAGCGCCCATTGCAAGGCCGTCGGCAGCGCAGTGGATGAGCAGGCCGGTGATGGCGCTATGAGGGTCGGTGGCGGTGGCAGTGGAGGTGGGTGCTGCAGCAGCCATGAGTGCAAGCAGGCAAGGCAGGTTAGCAAAGTGGGTTGGGGTGGGGGACGCTGCTGGCAGCATGCTGTGTTGGTGACTGTCAAGAAGGAGGCTGCAGTGGTAGTTTGCCAGGCAGAACATTACAAGCGGCACCGGCTAGCCACAGCACAGCACAGCATAGCCATGCACCTTTCATGGCCCTGCCGCCGCTGCCGGCTGCCTCGGCCTCCTGCTCGCTCCCACTGCTTGCTGCCCTGGTGGCTGTCGCGCCAGCAGCAGCAGCAGCAGCAGCAGCATCTGCCGCAGTTTCGGCCGCCGCACCTTTCTTCCCTTTGGCGCCCTTTGGCGAGGCATCGCCCTTGCTGTGGGAGTGGGAATGGCCGTGGTGGTGACCGTGGTGACTGTGCGAGTGTCCCGGGGCGCTGCAGCTGCCTCCCGCCATGTGCTGCAGGTGGTCAAGCAACAGCATTGCCAGGAAGCCGGCCACTAGCACCAGCCCTGCCACCCCCTCAGGCAGCCCCTCCTCGTGTGCATGTCCATGCTCCTCGTGGTCGTGATCGTGGTCGTGGTGGTGGTGGTGGCTGTGTGCCGCTGCCTGGGAGGGGGGAGCGGGCAGGGAGGGACAGGTTGGTGGTTGGGGAGAGGAGACGTGTTGAAAACTTGGCAGATGCAGCAGAGTGGGTTTGAGGCGTCATTAGATCAAGCAATCCAGCCTTCTACCTACACTGGACTGGAGTCAGTACAGCATTTGGTACCACGCCTAGGAGCACAGAGGTAGGGCTGCATAGTAGAAAGCAGGTTGCTGCAGGGGGCTGGCGCCGGGCAGTCGGGCGCGCGGCAGCAGCGGCACCTCTGCAAAGGCATGGAAGCCTTCTGGGATGATCACGGCAAGCGCTGAGCCGATTAGGAGGCCGCCGCCTAGAGCTGCTACAACACGTAAATGCGACTCCTTGATTCTCAAGAAGAAGGGTAGGCAGCCGCAGATGAGCGCCCCGGCAAACAGGAGGACTAGCGTCGTGACAAGCTGCGCCCCGGCTTCAGCCTCCATAATCGCAAACTATTTTGCACGAGGCCGACACAAAGCAGAGATGTATGTTATGTTCCTTGTTCGAGTGAGTCAAACAACCCTGATGCTATGATGATCACGAGCGATGATCATGCATTATGGCTGATGCATTTCGCATGGGATTGGTGTTTGGGATTGGAGAGTTGTACAAGTTTTGGTGGCGGGCACTACACCTGGCTAGGTGTCCAAAGTTGAAAGGTTAATCGCAGTGCTGACATTATTAGTTTTCGCTTGTGATTGTTCCAAATTCCTTCGACATGATGGAGATCTCGGTCAAGTATGGTCGCGACACACTTTCGCTGTCCGTTGCGGCCGACAGCACCGTTGCGGAGCTTCAGGCACAGCTGGAGCAGCGGACAGGATTGATGGTGCGCGGGCAAGGCTGCCGTGATGCTACTGCTGCCGCAGCCGCTGCCTCCGCCGTCGGGTCCAGCACCGTCAATGACAGCCAACTGCACCCTGCCCCCCGCCCGCAGGTGCGCAAGCAGAAGGTCATGGTGGCAGGCAAGGTGATCAGCGGGAAGGACGGCACCCTGGCAGGCACCGGTGTGAAGCCTGGCTCCAAGCTGATGCTGCTGGCGGGTGCTGGGGCGCCCAGTCAGGGGCAGGCTGCTTTGGAATCCGCCCGGCAAAGCCGCCAGGAGGTCCTGGAGCGTGGCCGGCAGCAGCTGGCAGAACGGGCACAACAGAAGGGCATCACAGTGACAGGGGTAGCCGCAGGGGCAGGTGGCCCCTCCGGGGGTTTGGCCAGCATGGCACAGCGTGCCGGAGCGTGGAGCAAGACAGGCATAGCAGCCTTACGCGACCTCAAACTCACCCAGCTTCCCCCGGAGCTCTTTACAGACAACGTGGCAGCGGGTTTGCGGGTGCTGGACGCCGGCGGCAATGCACTAAGCGCGCTGCCTCCCGCCATCAGCCGCCTCACTTCGCTCCAACGCCTGCGGCTGTCTCTCAACCAGCTGTCTGACAACGGCATGCAGTGGCAGCTGCTGGCAGGGCTGACGCAGATGCTGGTGCTAGCGGCAGACGACAACCGCCTGACAGAGCTGCCACTGTGCATTTCAGGGCTGACCGGTCTGCAGAAGCTGAGTCTCAACGGCAACCAAATAGGTAAGAGCCGCCACTGCTGGCGTGAAGAAGGCTGGTTGGATGGCGGTGGTGGCATGTCGGTCCCACAAATTCCTGTGTTAGTCGGGCTGGGCGGTTATGATTGTCCCAGCTGTTACCGTCACGTTCAGAAGACCGCACTCAGGCAGCACAACAGCTGATCCCTGCTACAGCCGCCCCCCCCCATCCCCTGCTTCCCTCAAATCCGCCCCCACTGCCTTCAATCCAAACCCATCCTTCACCTCCACTATCTCCACGCCCTCCTGCAGAACGTCTGCCAGACACCAGCGGCTGTCTCCTGCAGATGCGTGCACTGAGCCTTCGTGCCAACCGACTGGCAGCTGTACCGCCAAGTCTGGGCAGCTGTTGCCAGCTGGCACAATTGGACCTGAGGGACAACCAGCTGACAGCTCTTCCTTCAGAGCTGGGCCAGCTGACCAACTTGCGCCTGTTGCTACTGGACAACAACAGGTGGGTGAGCGCCTGCTGCTGCTGGGCAACAACAGGTGGGATGCAGGAGCAGCTGCAGGGTTGCGCTCAACTTTAAGAGTCCACTGTAGCATTCCATCCCCCCCCAATGTCGAAGCGATTAGTCGGCCTCAACTGTGATGGCATTTACTTTCCTTGTTTGGTTGTTGAAGTACTTCAGGCCTTTTGCCTTCTGCAGCAACTGTAGCAAATCCTCCAGCAACCATAGCATTTCCTCTTCAAGCTATGACGTTCCTTCCTTCCCATGTTGAAGCACTATCCAGTGAACTTCCTGTCGCAGTCGCAGGCTGCCTGCTGGGCCGCCTTGGGCGTGTCATCCGTCTGTATCACTGGGTGTCACTCACACTCAGTTTGCTGGTTGTCTGTTTCTTATGCTGCCACCATCCCCACCGCTTGCAGGCTGCGTGGCGTGCCCTCGGAAATCTTGTTGGGCTGCGCCGCGCTGTCCACGCTGTCGCTTCATGGCAACCCTGTCACAGCAGAGGAGCTGCGGGAGGCGCCAGGCTGGCGGGCATTCGACGAGCGGCGGCGCTCCAAATATGACAAACAGGTGCGTTTGTTTGTGGCCGCAGCAACCTCTGCTCTGCTCAGAAGGGGCCACTGTTACTACTGCTGCAAACAGTCTGCGCAGCCCAGCTGTTGCTAGTGCCCCTGCCGCTGCCGTATCATCTGCTACCGCCCGGCCGCTGCCGCTGCTGCCGTATCTATTGCTACTGCTCTGCCGCTGCCGCTGTCGCATCATCATCCAGCGAGAGTCTGCTGCTGCTACCGAATCGATATGATGGTGCTGCTGCCACGTCGTCTGCTGCTGCAACCGAGGCTGCTGCCGGTTCTCGCAGCTGCGCTGTGGGCGTAGCACAACTTACAAGTTGGGTGCGGGCCGTTGTGCTCTCCCTCGCTCAGCAACTCCTGACCAGCAAACTGTTTGTGCTACAAAGACCTGGGTGGCAGCCCCCAACAGTTGTTGTGGGTTCCAGCATTGACCCGCAGCGCCTGCTTCGCTTATTTTTTTTTTTTGAAATTCAAGCCAAGATGTGTGTGTGTGCGTGCGCGCGCGCCTTTTTGGGTGCAGGCTGACATGAAGTTTTACGCAGCACACCCAGTATATGTGCGGTGCTTGTGTGGGTGCAGGTGGATATGAAAGTTTTGAGCACTGGGTTTGACGAGGGCGCCGACATTAATGAGTTCGAGCACTGGAATAACTGAGCTTAGCAGCCGGCATGACACAGCAAGGTGGGGGTGTGACTTATGCATGGACTTACAACAATACAGCAAGCATTGCGAAGATATCTAGATGGAACCGCCCAGCCTCTTCAGGCTTTCAAACACTCCATCATTGGAGGGGTCTGTGTTGCAGGTTCCTTTGCACTCTCTGTGTCCCATGTTGCCTCGCGGTTTACACAGTGTGTAAGCACGAGTAAAAAACAAAAACAAGGCCCATGCCGCAGGCAACGGCATCGCGGCAGTTGCCCAACAGAAAGGCTCCAACTGCCCAGCCCCAACTTGGTGCCATTCCACTGGACTGAACCTTGAATGCCTCTGGATGGCGTCAATTTGCTGCTGGTGCTGGTGCCGCTGCAGTTTTGCGGTTTAGTGGCCTGCTTTACGAAGTTCCATCATCGGCAAGCTTTTTAAAGCTTACAAGCTGAATGGCAGTACCAGACAAGACACCCAAGTTTGACGCTCAAAGCGCCTTGTCATCAAGCATATGCAATGAACAGCAGAGCCAAGGAGTCGAGCAGGGCGGGCTGACGCACAGGGGGCGGGCCGCTAGCGGGCTGGGCGGGCGGCTGGCGCCCGGAGGTTGAAGGCCTCAGCGGCAGTGAACGTTGGTGAATATTGGTGACACGTGCCTTGCAATCTTCTGCCTTGCAATCTTCTTCCAGACCAGCACATGTCTAGTACCGCAGCAGCCTTGTCAGGGGGGCAGACGCTTTCAAGCTCGCCAGCCCAGCTGCCACCTTGGCTGCATGTGGCACACCTGCCGCCGCACACAGCTCCAACCATTGCACGCAGCGTGCACAGCTGGGGTTACAATGGCCATCGTGTGTTTACGCTTTAAGGGAACCCTATATGCCCTGATCCACATTGTTCAGTGTTCTTAGTTGTTAGAAGGCTTTGAACCAAGGCTTTCATGAGCGGTGATGACCGACATGCCGCCTCTCCACCTGGCGCCATGTGGCGCAGTCAGGGTGGCAACACAACAAGGAAACAACGCCGCCCGCAATATTGAGCACCTTGATAAGTTTCCGGTACACATTCCAAGGCAGCCCGACGCTGTCGATGGTGGGCATGATTCCCGCGGCTACCCTGGATAGAGTGCGCGGCGCGCTCTGGGGTAAGAATTGCGACCATCGCCGACGCCTTCTTTGCGCGCAATGTGGCGCGGGATTGGTGGGAATGGCTTGCGTATCGCTCCCTCACTGCCGCCGCCGCGCTGGTTGCTCTGCCACTCTCTACTCACCCCTGTTGCTCCATTTTTTGCCACAGGTGTCTACGTGGCTGATGCGCTTTCTATGCCTGTGCACTGGTACTACGATGTCCGGGCCCTGCAGCGTGACTTTGGCACCATCACCACCTATCAGGCGCCAAAGGAGCGGCACCCCGGTGGGTGGGTGGGTTGGTGCGCCTGTGTATTGCTGTTGGGTGTAGTGAAGGCGTGAGCCTGAGTGAGTCTGCACACTCCCAGAAGAGTGTTGCGGTTGTCAGTTTGGTTCTGCACTGCAGCTGCACTGCAGCACGTCAACTCACCGATGCGCAGCAAATTGCCCTCGCCCACCACCTTTGCGGCCGCTTGCCTGCTCAGGAAACAGTCTTGTCAGTGTTGTAAATGCTTCAAGATGCTTGCTTTCCTCCCTCGGTGGAGTGGCGTATGTGGCATTCTTTTGACGTGACCACAAACGTCGGTGGCGGGTGCTGGGTGCTGGCCAGTGATGCATGCGGCTTCATCGCAAAGTCTGCTGGGTCTATAGGCGGGACTCACACCGCACACACCCCTTATTCCCTGGGTCTCTTCCTCAACTTCCGGTGCAATGAAGCAGACTGAGTTGCTGTCTGTTTCATTGCACAGACATGAAACAATCTGTCTGTGCAATGAAACACAGACATTCATTGTGTGTTTAAGAAACAAGCGGTGCAGGCTAACTCCTTCATTGCCTGGAAGCTCTAAGTTGGGCTCAACCCTCGTACACACAAACTTACCCACCCCCAGTCGCTCGCAGGCAGCATTATGAGCGTGAGCAACACGGGAGGGCACGGGCGGGGTGGGCAGGGCGGGCGCATTGTGGGTGACGTGATCAACCACGGCAAGCACGAACGCTGGGGCAAGCCAGTAAGTTGAAGTTGTGGTTTGGACTTGAGTACGTGGTGTGCAGATATGGGTGTGCTGTGCTTGCTACAGGGGAGATGGCTATTCAGTGATTCAGGTAATTGAGTTATTGTTATGATCAGCCTTTTTCAGCCTTATTGTCATTTGTTATGGCACTGCAGGGGGTGCACTACCACGAAGGCATGCAGGCGGGCGAAAACACGCTGAACGCTCTGTGCACGCGCGTGGTGACGCGTGGCATGGCGCGACGCGGCAAATACAGCCCCGAGGGATTCCTTGAGGAGTGAGTGTAGCACTTTGTTGCTGCAAGAGGCACTGCAGTGCTGGGTTCACTGCGCAGGCCGGGTCACCACCAGTCAGCAGGTCACCGCCATTTGGGAGGCCCACATCGCCAGGGTGACCGCCAGCAGGGAGGGTTCGCCGCCAGCTGCCACCAATTGGCGGCTGATTGCTGATTGCGGCTGATGGCGGCTGGTGCAAATTACCAGGTGCTGGGCCTGGTGCTGGAACGTCACGCTTTCCGTCCTTTCATACTGTTGTGAATCGTATCAAAATTTTTCTTGTGCCTCGGTGGATCGTCTACAGATGCTGCTGTGCCCACGCTGTGCCCATGATGTGCCTGCTGTGCTCACGCTGTGCCTGCTGCACCTGGTGTGCCCTGCAGCTATGTGTCCTTTATGACCACCCCAGGCTCACACAACGACACCTACTCGGAATCCTTCCACAGGGACTTCTTCAGGTGAGGCTGCGGGATCTATGGAGAACAATTTCAGTCGATGTATGTTTGTAGTTACAGTCGATGTATGTAGAACCCCCTTTTGATTTTTTTTTGGCTCGATGTGTGCAACAAGGCAGACGGGTAGGGCTGGGAACATCGGTCGGCTGTGATGTTGCTCGAGTGGCTGAAAAGGGGGGCTAGTGGTGTGGCTGGCTACACCAGCCGCTGGCCAAACACCTACACGTGGGGCAGAATGCGGCGACCCCGAGAATTCGGCTGCTTCCAATTGCGCTTCGCAAGTCACAGCTACGTGTCTAGATCTGGTTACGTTTTGGCGCTTAGACCGTGGGCGGGTTGCTCAGCAAGCTGGGCGGCTGTTATGTCCTGTTGCAGTTGCCTTTCCCTGTTGCTGTGTGTGCCTTGCACAACAACTGGGAGGCTTTTTCAGGTCACCCAACCACATTTCCATGCCGCTCGGCACACTAACTCGCCACGTCCGACATATATTTCCAATTGCAATCGCTGTTCCACACCCCTGTTTGTGCCTTCTGCAGAAACTGGGCAGCAGGCGTGCCCCCTGAGAAGTGCAGCCAGGGCACAGAGGGGCACAACACCGCGTCAATCGGCGGCTTTGTAATGCTGCCACCCGTCATATTGGGGGCATTGAAGCAGGGGGTGGAAGCGGCGCAGGTGGGCCGATATATTTGCTTCCGCCTTGTCATTCTTGCACGACGTGTTTTTGATAATATCCACTTTAAGCCAGTATTCAGCCTCTGTGTTGGGCAGGACAGAGAGCGGAGGCAGCGTGGATACTTATCCTTCAGCTACTTTCTTTCGTTTTTGCCCTGCTATGTTGTGATGCTGCCACCGATCATACTGCGGACCGTGAGGCAGGGAGTGGAAGTTTCCTAGTAGAGCGCTGAAGCAGGAAGTATGCTGCGCTGCATTCACCGTGCCATGCCACCGTTGAGGCTCCCTTTTACCTTCGTTGCACTGCTGCGATGGACTGGGTAGGTTTCACCCCACTCCCATTCCACCCCAGACACCATCAGCACACCTCTTATAATCTCTACTGAGGACCAAGTGTACCTCAATTCACGCCCCAGGCTGCTTGTTTCAGGTTCTTTCTTGGGGTTACTGCATCCTCTGACTGCTGGTGCTGACGTGGCAATGCAGGCAGCGGCGGTGCGCCACCTGGCGCTGACTCACGAGTCGCAGGCGCTGGGACAGTACGCTAAGGTACGATACTGCGTACTGGTCTGCACCACACCAAACCGCATTGCCGCTTACATTGTTGGATTGCGTTGCACCACAGTAAATGCATTGCCGCTTGCATTGTCGTACTGCACTGCTAGTGGCTTTACTGTGCCGTTGTTATCGTGCTGCCGTCATACCTACCACCGTGCTTCTGTCCTCTGATGATGGCTTCCTATTGCTGTACACATGTAGTACTGGCAGTACACATGTAGTACTGGCATGTCACATGCTGTTCTGTTTTCGCGCATCTACCTCACTACCTTACAAACTTGCACTGCCACTGTACAGCCTTTGGTTCCACATGTGTACTGCCGCTGCATCGCCAAGCTTCTGTTAGGGTGGCGCAATGTACTGCCAATGTACCGCTTTGCTATTTACAACGCACTGATGCTGTACTGCCGCAGGTGTACGCCAAGATGCTGGTCGAGGTGGCTGGGGGGCGGGACCTGCGGGAGGCGGTACGGGGGGCTGCTCAAGACGTCGGAGTCGACCTGGGTGAGTCAGCCAAAGTCTGTTGCAGTGTAACAATCTATCGTTTCCTATCAGCCTACTACCAACTTTGGTTTGGTTTCCTGCTGTACAAACCGACTGTTTTTTCCTTGGTCATGGCCAGCAGCCTACGTTGTTAAATCCTGGCCTGGGCCTTTGTGAGCCGCCGGGAGACAGGAGCCAGCGGGAGACAGGAAAGTTGATCAGATATCTGCTTCCAGCGCGTCCGCGCCCGTGTTTTTTCACTACTGCACTGCATGTTCACTCTGGAGCTGCTCCTAATTGTATCGCATGCCCCCCCCCAAGTGTACCGCAGACCGTGTGCTGCGTTACAACTACAGCGACCTTGAGGTGGTGCACCGCGTGTTTGGCAGCGC
>JAAMXP010004051.1:0-19292 GCA_019693395.1 Ettlia oleoabundans | reverse complement strand
GTGCGCAGGGGGAGGTGGTGTGTGTGTGTTGTTGTGCGCGCACAGGGATGCGATGCAGCTGCCATGGTCGGATTGGTCCGGATCAGATGGCTGGGTTGGCTCCATCATGTGTTACCGGGCTGGGGATGCAGGGGAAAGAGGTGCAAGAAAGGTTTCTCCTCGTAACTGCCTTTCATGCAACCTGGATTTTGCTGTCAAATGCTTACCGGTAATGACTTGTTGTGACTGAAGCGGCTGCTGTGTTCGCATGCCTTCGTGCAGGCTGGAGGCTGAGGAGCGAGTGGCCCGCACACTGCTGGCGGCAGGGCGCGCTGAAGATGCGGCAGCGGCAGCACACACCATGTCGGCGGTGGCTGCCAGAACGGGGCAGCCATTGCACAGCGCCCGCCTGTTGCTGCTGCTGGCACGTGTGCACCAGCAGGCTGGAGCGCCGCTGGCAGCACTGCCCTATGCCCTCAGCGCCGTCGTCCACGCACGCCAGCTGCATGCCGACATGCTGGCCGCCGAGGCAGCGGTGGTAGTAGCGGGGCTGTGGTGCGACATGGGGGCACAGCATGCACAGCATGCACAGCGTGAGCTGGAGGCTGTGCTGCCCGCCATCCTGGCGCACGGGTCACTGCAGGTGCAGGCAGCTGCGCAGGTTGCGCTGGCGGAGGCTGTCATGGCGCAGCATGACACACCCGCAGGACTGCAGCAGGATGCAGAGTGGTGAGTGGGTGGGAAGGCGGTGGTCTGCTGCTAACTGCCTGGGTTTCAATTGATGACTGTGTCACCTCAGCAAGCCTGCGGGTTTGCTTGAGGGCTGTTGAGCATTGCCGCCGCTACTGCGTGCCACTTCCAGCACTGCCCTTCATCTCCCTTGCTCCCTGTTGCAGGGTGCTGGGTCTGCTGGAGGAGGCGGAGCGCGTGAGCATGCAGCTGGAAGACCGGCAGGGGGCAGCCCACTGCACCTACCTGCGAGCACTGGTTCAAGATGCGCTGGGGCAGGAGCAGCAGCGGAATGCAGATGCAGTGGGCTTTGGTGCCCTGGCACATAGCAGGCCAGAATGACGGAAACCTGGCTGGCACCCAGGCTGTGGTGCTCGTTTGTAACAGCTTGGCCAGAGACTGTTGACGCTTAGGTGTTGTTTCAGCATCACAAAAGTTGAAATCACTTGAGGGTGGTTGGTCATCACAGCCAATGTTCAAGCAATTAAATTGGGCGGTTGCAAGCAACTCTTGGTCTTCTGTACGCCGGGCTGGTGGTGCTGGTGGCAGCCCCGACTGCTTCCAAGGCGTGTGTTGGCCTAGGCAGCTGCAAGGCTTCAGCAATATTATTGTGCAAGAGACAGCAGCTTGGCACCTGCAGCAACATGAGCCAAAGGAGGTGGTGGGGAACACAAGGACCTGACTGGCAAAGCCTCTGGGAAGCAGTTGGGGCCCTAACAAATCGCATCCATGATGATTGAAAGTGCTGGCATGATTCTTGAGGTGCTGTGCCAGCTGGACAATGTTGTGGGGATGCACACCGCCCCACCTCGCGCCACCAAGCTGTTGCGGGCGGCCAGGAGTGTTTGGTGGCAGATGCTGGAGGGGTTCACAAAACAGGCTGACAGTACGAGGTAGGTGAGCAGCAGCAGGAGGGACATCCACAGCGCTGTCTCCCAGGGCTCAAGCATGTACCAGCCCCAAATCATGGCCTGCTGGTGGTACAACAGCTGCACTCGCCTGCGGGAGCGGTGGCAGGTGATAGGCACATGTGGCTGGGAAGGGAGGGTGCATGCAGCATTGGAGGCTGCATGGGACTGGCTGGATAATGCATGCACGCTACTGGGCATGCATGCCCTTGCAGGCCCGCAAAATGTCCTCCGCAATAGAAGTAGTGCAAGCCTGCTGCCAACCTCAGCTATATCACCGTACTGAGTTGCCCTGTGCTGAATGTGCATATCTGCAGCAGGTGGTCGGTTGCCGACCGCTCACAACAGGCCAGGCTACGCAGTGCCTCACCCTTTCCATCGTCGCAGAATGTTTGCCTGTTCTTCCTCCTTCTGTCGCCGAGCTGCTTGCCTATACATCTCAGCAAAGTCCACCCTTCCCGCCGCTGCGTCTGCTGCAGCATATTGTTGTGCATGCCGCCCGCTGCTAGACGGTGCCGCTGGGGCCGCTTCGTTGCCGCTGCCCGCAGACGGCAAAGCGGCTGGCGCTACAGACTTGCGCCTACGACAGGAGGGCGCGTCTGGACTTCAAGCCCGCGGGGCAACGACAAGATGCTGGCGGTTTTCTGTCGCAACAGCGGTGAAGGCGTGTAATCGCCGGCCCGCACCTGCTACGAGTCTCCACCATATAGTTTAAACTACCGCCTGTACGTGGAGCCCTGACTTGCGAACACTTTGGTGTGCACACTTGTTGAGAACCAAGAGTTTGAGGATAACAATAGGAGCCGGTGCAGCAGTCAGATGGTCAAAACTGGGACGTTTTGCCAGATGGTGCACCAGCCTGACATGCACCCGTCCGCCACATCTGCACCAGCACTGCATGTCACCAGTTTGCAGATGCTGATGCGTGACAATAAATGTAACTTCTTACAGCAGCAGCAAACGAAGCAACGAAAATTGTTGTTGTCCCTTGGTGGATGTGGATTGATCTTCTCAAAAGCGGCAGTGCAGTACAGCAGTCGCATTCAGTCCTTGTTCGTGTATCCGTAGTATTGCAGCATGGGCACCACAACTGCAAACAGGGAGCCGAAGAGGCTTAAGAAATTATGGTGACGGTCAGGCAACAGATCCACAACTATTATTTACGGTGGCTTCTCGGCTGCATCAGATGATGGGGTGTCAGCTGTGCATAAGCAACAGATGCGCCATGCGTGCTTCGTTGCTGCACGTATGCAACCAAGCGGGCAGCATAGAGCAAATAGGCATCCGCAGTCCCTGCTGACCTGAGATGATGAGCAGAGTGATGACAATGGTGGCCGTGACGGGCTTCTTGGCCTCAGTCTCAGCCTTGGTCTTGTATGTGCGCTCACGCTTGAACTCCTGCCTGCACCATTCGGTATATGATGGAGCACAGGTTCACCATCCGTACACACGCCAGCCACGTCAGTGCAAGAATCTGACAATGCCTTGCACATCGCATCCCGTAGAGGCAGGTGCATGCAGCGACTATCCAAGGCCCATCGCCCCCCACTGTGAGCCGATTTCCAACAAACATGGGTGCTGCACTTGCCACACAGATCCAGCCTGTTCCTGATTGATTCAACCTGCTTAGCCAGCACTCACACCCCATGCACCCAAAAGCGTACCTCCTCAACCGCCTACCACCTACCTGAAAGGTGGTCCTGGGTCCTCCTTGCCTGTCAGCTTGGCCACCACACGGCTGACGCTGCTGGTGACTGTCTCGTTGTACTTCTCCTCGCCCGTCAGGATGGGAATGTTCTCACCCACAATGCTGTCAATCATGTCGTCGCCAATAGCATTCATGAAGGCGTCGCCGCCAGTCAGGGCGCCATCCTTGCCCGCCGACACCACCAGCAGCACGCCAGACTTGTCCTGCACGCGAAACAAGACACGGGTACAAGGCAACACGCATGCAGGTGAGTTCGCAAAGCAGGTGAGTTCGCAAAGCAGGTGAGCAGGCGTATATGTAGGCCTCAGAAACTTATGCCACGTTTGGTACTTAAGTGTTGGCAAGCCAGGGGCAAAGGGAGGCTGAATGCGCTGTAAAAGCTGGACTGTTCGTCGAACGCCAACACCCCGTTCCCCACAAGTCACGGGTGCACCTTCGCCTGCCCAGAGTACCACTTGCTGATCAGCTTGTCGCCGAAGGCAAAGGTGTCGTTCTCAAATTCCAGCCGCCGCACGGTTGCCACCTCGAGATGGTAACCAGTCGACTCCTGCAATAAGGGGGCCCCGGGTTCCGGGCGCTAAACGTTGCAGCAGCTGCTCTGATGCCTCAGCGGCGGGGGGCAGGCTGCAGCAGTGGGCTATCGCTGCTTCACACAACTAAGCTGCCATAGTCTGTCTTGATTGCTGTGGATCGTGCGATGCTACCTGTTCAGCACCCAGCTGAGAGCAGCAGCCCAGGCTCCCCCATCGCCCAGTCTGCCTTCACCTACCTCCAGCGCCTTCAACTGGTCGCCCACTGTCTTTTTTGTCGTCTTGTTCAGCACACCGGCATCGTCCAGCACGTAAGTGGACGGGGTGCCCTCAGCCAGCAGGTCAAACTCGCCCGCCAATGCGGCGCCGCACAGTGGGGTGGCTGTCAGCAGCGCCGCAGCTGCTGCCTGCGCTTGGAAAAAACACATGGCAAGCGCATTGGCTTGGTAACGGAGGAAATGCGGCTTACAGTATGTGCATGGGAGGACTTCAACCCAGACAGCCCAGACAGACAGGGGTCCGGCAAGTTGGCGGGCACCAAGCGACGGTAGCGGCAGGCCTCACCGCTGCTGCCTTGCGACCCAGTTCCTGCACGGGCCCTTGCTGCTGCGCCCGGCACGCCATCAACGTGCGAGCCCGCGCCGGGGCGCGAGAACCAGTGACATTGGCCACAAACGCTGGTTGCCTGAGCTGCGCTGCCTGCATGGTCTTTGCTCTCTCCCTGCGGGTAGCGGTGGGAGCACGGGTTTAATCAATCGACCATCGGCAGTAATCTTGCCACATTCAAAGGCGAAGAGGCGCCCGGCAAGCACCCAGAGGAGGGGTTTTGTGTTGCCTGTTGGGGGGCGACACGCACCTCGCTACTCGTGTTTGCAAGCAGCACCCTGCGATAATAAAGTTGCGGGATGCCGCGGAAACGGGTATGGTGAAGGCTGGGAGGTCTGCCCAGCTCCATGGAGCTCCATCATGATGCGCTGGCTGGGCTCCTGGTTGGAACGCAAGTCCTCGCAGCGGGCAAATCCATTTATTGCTAGCTCAATCAACATCTGCAAAATGGTTTCAACAGCGATTCCGGCTCAGGCACGCGGTTACGAACAGAGAGGGGTTGCTTGAACCTTGGCAGAGCATGGGGGCTGGTGGAGAGCCAGGGCAGGTCACATCTGGCGAAAGGGACGACAACGAAGATAAGGTGTGTGTACTGGTTGTGCCTGACAGCTGCTCAGCTGCTAGCCTGCAAAGCCCCCGCCCGCCGCCACCCAAACACCATTTGCTGCTCTCACTCACTGCTGTGCAGCCCAAACTGGACGCTATCAACATCAACTTCACTTCCGCGAACGGCATCCACGACTTTGCGGCATACACGCTTGGCAGTTACAGCAAGGCGCGCATGTTCGTTGACCGCGCCCGCATGGAGATTGTATCAAAGCCTGGCAAGCTGTTTGGCGTCAGCGGTATGCTGGAGAGTGGGTTGCTCCAGGGCAGGTGCAGGGGCACTAACGCGTCCGACATATATGAGGTGGAAGCAAAGCTGGACGCCACAGATGGTGCTGATTTGGACTGGTGGGTGGCTTGAGGCTGCGCTGTTGCTGACCATTGCGTGCACGCTGCAAGCGACACATGCCGCCCTCCGCACATTCCTGTCGAGTTATGCAGAGGACGGCAAAACACAGTCTCAGTCTTGAGAACAGTGCGGGGCAGTTCCGGGTCCGATAGTGTGCCGCAACGCATGCATGCAGGTGCTGCCCTGGCTGACGCCTCCCAGGCATTCATATCCTGCATTCTTGCACCTAGTGTGCCTGCTTCCCCCCCCAGCAAGTGCCTCAACTGCAACGTAAGGGTCCTGGCCGATGGAACCTCAGAACATATCCCAGTTAGCAGAATGTATCCAATCAGCCCTCAAATCAAACATAACAATGCACGTTCACAAGTCAGATTTGATCCTGGCCTGCAGGGCGGAACTGCGGTGCACCTGCCCCTATGGAGCCCAGAACCGACTGTGCAAGCATTCACTGGCCCTTCTGCTCTGCCGACTCGACAGAGGCGCCTGGGTGGCAGCGGGCGGGGAAGAAGCAGCAGCAGAGGCCTCCCAAACCGATGCAGCAGCCAAACCTGACCATCGTGTAGCACCTGCCGCAGCGGCCATAGCTCGGGCGCCTGTGCCTCTTGCAGCTGCTGTGGCCGGCGAGGGACGCCAGCAGCCTCGCAAGCGCAGGCTACCCAACCTTGCTGGGTGCAGCAGGCAGCCGACACCTGTAAAGGAATTCCTGCTTGTGATGCCTGTCGTTCTTGGCCCGTTGCACCTTGCTTTCCACTTCTATTCTCCTGTGACAGGTGTTTGCTGAGAAAGCAGCGAGTAATCCAAGCTTACGGCCGATATGCCCTTGTCTGGATATCGGGATGTCCTGGTGCAGGCCTGCCCAAGCTTCTAAAGCTGCATCACTGAAGTCTGCAGCCAAGCCCAAGGCTAATATGACAGCAGGCGCTGCCAAAGCATCGGAACACGGCGGTGCCACGCGCAAGAAGCAGGACAGCAGACAAGGGCCAGCTGCAGGTGCTGCCTCCGCTGCTGCTGCAGCAGCGGCAGGATTTGGAGCGGGTTCAGCGCCCCATGTGATAAAGCGGAGGTGCGCTCTTGCCATGTGCCAGCAATGTTGCCATGAGGTCACCTGCTATTCCATGGTCAAGCCAGGAAGTGGGTTGCAATGGGTTACATAACTCCGCCTAGCAGAACCTAGGGACCTTGTGCAGTAGCATAGCATGCAATGTTGTCGTCTACAAACTGTGTCCCAGGCCTTTTTTGCTTTTTGCAGAATGATGGGCAAGCGCCTGCTGGCTGACAGTGATGAGGAGCTGGTGAGGCAGTGCCGTGAGGCATTGGCCAAGGGAGACAAAATAGACAAGGTGGCTGTGTCTAGATACACGGCGTCAGCTGTGAGGACATCACCCCAGCAGCCAACCGCAGCAGCCCTTCCGTGGATGCAACCAAAGCCTGTGCGGCAAGCAAAAAGCCAGCAAAAGGAGCGGTCAAGCCAGGCACAGCAGCAGCGACAGGAGCACCAGCACCTCCAACAGCAACGAGAGCAGCAGCACACACAGCAACAGCAACGGGAGCAGCGGCTGCAGCAAGCAGCTCCCAACCTGGCCGCAGAGGCTGCGCCAACGGCGGCTCCCTTGGAAACTGTTCCTGTGCCTTCTCTGTTTGAGGCCCTGTGTGGTCACCTCAAGGCCTCTTGGGAACCGGCGCTTGCCGCTGCTGCGCCGCCTGCCGAAATCTCACCAGCGTCCCTGCAGCAAGACAAAGCAGCGGTAGCAGCTGCCCCCGCAGCTGCAGCAGATCACGTTGTAGGGCTGTCCTCCTGGGACCCCATCCACCAAATGCAGGGGAAGGCGCTGCTGGCGGGAGCCGCATACCGCCCAGACTCTGGCAACAGCCAGCAGTGCGATGTGGCAACACAGCCGCTGGATGATGCCATCTAGCAGGTGCAGCGCAGGGCAGACTGGGGGCAACACAGAGCAAGCACAGAGCGATGCTTAGACGTTCTGTCAGCCAACTGGCGCTATTGCCCGTGGGCCCCCCTGTCAGGAAACCAGCCGGCATCCACACAGCCACTCGATGCTTTTGGCAGTAAGGCTGGCCGTCGGGTCAACACTAGGTCAGGCGCTCAGGTTTAGCCACTGTGATGCCTTGCCGATGCCTTGCCCTGCACCTTTAACACCCCAGGACCTACCGTAAAGCATGACATGCTTAACAGTTATTAAATATGGGTTACTGTGTATGAAGCACCTGGTGCACATCTAGTTCAAAGTACCACTTGAGTCATGAAATGGTAGCAAAACAAACATGTAAACGGCCTGTGCTAAATTGCGGTTGCCGCAGCAAGACCGACTGCCTGACTGTAATAAGGGCGCACCGTGCCACTGCATCCTGCGCATGGCAGCCTATGGTGTCGAAGGCGTGCTGCCTATATTCAATATAATAGCCATCAAATCGAAGCGCCCAAGAGCTGCGGCGGCAGGAAAGGCACGAGGGTCATACAGTGGGTGATTGGGATGGTTGGGTGCTGGCTGCGTCAGGAATAGCCAAATTATCTTGAGTTCTTCAGAATACACCAGCACACCTACGTCAAGCATGGTTTGGAAAGCAATCCGCAAAGGACTGCTTGGGGTGCCTGCTGTCGCTGTGCTCCTTGAGCTTTGCTGCAGTCATGCAAGGCAGGGGCAACGGTGTGTGGAGGAGCGGAGATGAGGGTGGAAATGCATCCGGAAACTACAACATTTCTCCACACTCAGAAGCAGACAAATGGAGAAGTAGTGTGACAGTTGTGAATTGGCAGCTGGGTGGCCACCTACCTGGCGTCATATTACACATAAAGCTCTGCAAATGCAGATCAACAAGGAATGGGCGAGGCAGTCACCACTGTGCATGCAACCAGGTGGAGTGTGAGTTGTTTCAAGGGTCGGGTGCAGCAAACACAATTTTCCACACCTGGCGGCAGATCTGGCAAACGATGGACATTGCCTTGGCGTTGTCAGATAGCTGGCTCTTGCCACCTGCGATATGCAAGCGGTGAGGGGCAATAAGCCACGAGGAATCTGCAGCATTTGGCACCTCCTGCACGTGCATATCTCTTTGCCTTGAAATTTGTGTTTGACGTGAATCAAGGATAAGATTCAAACGATTGAATCATGGTACATGTAAACCGTCAACAGTGCCGCCCCAACCTGCAAGCTTCTTCTCCTTCTCCTGCTTGCGCGCCCGCGCTGTAGCAGCCTTTTGGCCATTGCCTGAAAAAAAACAGCAGATTCGAAGCTTCAATTCAAGATTCCAATCTACATTAAGATGGTCGAGAACCGAAGAAGCCAGTGACGATGCGAGAGCCAGCCGGGGCGAGGATGGCGGCAGGCGGCAAAGGCCGTGCAAGGTTGGAGCGAATCGGCGTGCCCTGCAGCGCCTGCTACTCACCGCCGCCCATTGCTTTGCAGAAGTGGTCAAGCGCGGCAGACCTGCAGCAAAGCGTGGAAACTCATGGCCGCTGAGGCAAGACTGCAGCCGGCCAGACTGAAAATGCGGGCAGCCTACACAGAGATATACGCTCAACGACCTACGTCTGTTAAACGCAGGAAGCGGCCAAGGCGACTAGGCTGCCAAAGGGTCGCGAGGTTGGGGGATCGCGAGCTAGCAGCCTTACTGCCGGTAATCAGCTGCAGAATTGCGCAAACAATGCAGGTGCTTCATTAGGCTCTCATTAGAGACGCATCACACCCATGCGTCGGTCGCTCCGCCACGTCGGCCTGGGGCACAATCTCCGTAACCATACCCCCTGCAGTCACTCCTAAACTCGTAGCACCGATCCCGAATGGTGACAAGTGGGTGCACACCAGAGGCCGCAGGACCCAACTGCACGATGCTGCCGCGGAGCAGTAGAGGCAGCTGCCGGTATCGCGAGTACAGAGGCGGCCCCAGAGTGCCCTGGGGCTCCGTAGCCAACGCCAATGGCAAGCGGCAAGCTGCGGGCAGCCCCACCACGACGGCGCCTGGCTATGCCGGCCCCCCAGTGCGGTGGCGCTGCGGTGCACTGCTTGGTAGCAGCAGCAGCAGCAGCGTGGTTGCCGGCTCGTTAGATGAGGCAGAGTGGGAGCAGGCTTATCGACAGCCCGCCCTACGATATGGCATCAGCCTGGAGCAGGGCATTCGGGAGACAATGGAGGATGCTGTGCAAGTGGTGCCATGCGGCCGCCACGGCTTCTTCTTTGCCAGTGAGCGAGTTTGCTGGCTACACCTGAAATGCCAGCAACTGCATCGCTGCTCAAGAATTTATTGGCTTGGTTCCTATGGACTGCCTTTTAAGCAGTGCTGCCTTGCTCTGCGTGGCCACCCAGACGTCAGTACCTGCTAACCGCCGGTGAATGTCATGCCAACAGTCAACTGCAACCTCGCTGCTTGCACTTATTTTTCTTCTGTTGCTGGTGCCCCCACCATCCAACCCTCTGTAATGCGGTCCAAACACATGTGATGCTGCCGGCACATGTCCCGCAGCCGTGTTTGATGGGCATGGTGGCTTTGTGGCGGCTGAGTACCTACAGCAGAACCTGTACCGCACGTTCACGCGCGTACTGGACATGCAGCAGGGCGGCAAGGCAGGGCAGAAGGCGGACTCATCCACTCCTCCTTCTTTCAGCCATGTTTTGACTGAGAGCTTTGCGCTAGCAGACAACGAGTTGCTCGCCTGGATGGACGGTGGGTAGTAGGGTGTCGGGGGCTGTGGTGGCAAGGACAGGATGCAGGTTGGAGGGAAAGGTAAAACCAAAGCTGCCCAGCCCAGCCCTGGCCTCGTCTCAATCATAGCATGCCTCTCAAGCACCTCCCTGCTTGCGTGCTTGATGTAGGCAATGCGCCAGAGGAGGAGCGCACCAGCGGCTGCACAGCAACCACCTGCCTAGTTCGGAAAGACCTGGTGCGCGCTCAGCTCTGCCTGCATGCCTAGCGAGCTGCCCTCGCGTGGCTTGTGGCGATTGCAGTATGACTTGTCCGTGTTGCATTGCCTGCGTTCCTCAAATTTACGTGCAGCACTGGCTGAGTCCTTCTGGTGCACATGACACCTGCCCTGTCTATTCCTGCAGGTGGTGGTCGCCAACGTGGGTGACAGCCGTGCTGTGCTGTGCCGCAACGGGCATGCAATAGACCTCAGCACAGAGCACCGGGTGTGGGGCAAGACGCCTGCCGTGCTGTCAGAGATTGCTCGTGTGGAATCCGTGGGCGGCTGGGTGGATGACGGGCGCGTCTGTGGTGTGCTGGCGGTCAGCAGGTGTGCTGCATGCTGCTGTAGCACCTCATGCCACACTAGTCAACCAGGTCAGCAGCATCAGTGGCATTGGAGCAGCACCCTACGCTGCTGTCCATCAAGCAGCCTGCCTGCTAAATGACAATTTGAACTGGGGCTTGCTTGTACTAAACAACCACCTGCTTTACACATTCCAGCCCCCGACAGCTGGGCGTCTCGTGCTGCCCTGCCCACAGGGCCTTTGGGGACATGGAGTTCAAGGGTCAGGCGGGGCTGAAGATGCTGCTGCAGAAGGGCATTGACTTTGAGTTGTGGGACCAGCAGTTTGCAGACAGCAGGTGTGACCTGCTGGCCGTCTCTGGTCAACTTTCCAGCCTGCACATGCGAGCTGGCAGGTGGCCTGTAGGTGCAGCGGGTGATCCAACATGCAGAAAGCACCACACAAATCGCAAAGCTGACTGCCTTTGGCTGGCTGGCAGGCTGTATAGGAAGCGTCCATGCCCGGCATCCACAGTAGTTCCGCTGTATGTGGTAGCACTACATATTTGCTCCAGTCTCTGTGTGTGATCCCTCTTATTCATGCTTTGCAGGCACTTTACCGGCAACCCTGTGACGTCACAGCCGGACCTGAGTGAGCTGGCACTGCAGGGTGACGATGAGTTTGTGTTGGTAGCCAGCGATGGGCTGTGGGATGTGATGGACAGCCAGGAGGTGGTGAAGCTGGCGCGCCGCGATCTGCAGCGCGGGTTGGAGCCACAGGTGAGGGGCACGGACTGGTGACACTGCCGAGTCAAATGGCAGATCATAGTCGGCATGGCATGGCTGCAAGGCTGGGGATGCAAAGAGGGGTGTCCATCGCCTTTATTGCAACCTACTGCCAACATTGTACATGCCGGTCAATCAGGCAGGCGTGCTGGCAACTTTCTAATCAAACAGGGGCTGTGCTGGCAAGTAACCCACCCTGCCCACTTGTTGCACCCTCTACTGCACCATAGGATGTTGCCTCCAAGCTCAGCTCACTGGCCGTGAAACGCGGCAGCCAGGACAATATCGCAGTGGTGAGACGACGTGTGGAATTAGCATGCAGACATGTTGCTTTGGGCGCAAAGCTTGATCAGTTATTTCTGAGTAGTTTGCCCTGATATTGCTCTGCCGTTGCTAAAAAAATTGTGCAGGTGCTCATTGATCTGGGCAATGTTGAGTGGGGGAAGAGGGTGGGCGGGAATGGCGGCCTGTTTGCCAGCTTGTTTGGCAGTCGGTAGCCTGCACCAAAATTCAGGCCCAACAAGCGATCGCCATGGTATGACAGCAACAAATGCGCCCTAAAGTCTATTGAGTGGTGGCAGTGACAATGTTTTCCCACAGGACTTGCAGTTGCAGCCTGCCTTGGTGTGGATAAAATCCCCACACGATGCACCGAGCCATCAACACCGGGAGGAAAATTCAACACCTATGTTCCAGACTATTGCTGCATATTGAGGCACTGGAATTTTGGCCAAGCGACCGGGGCATCGCTGCCGCCTTGTGTTTATGTTGTGCGGCAGCACAGTTGAAGCCAGACGCGATTGTGCACTGTATACTTGTGTATGTCGACTTACTATCATATCAACACTGACAAATAGATGATCACGACTGTGTTGTTTTGTTCCATGTAACCTGCCAAAATATTCATGCCACCAGGGCTACTTCTCTTCCCAGCCAGCTTGCCAGCGCACTGGTGGAAAGCCATCATGCAGTGGCATGCAGCGTGTCCTCTGTTGCGATCCGTGCAGGGCTCCAATCGGATCTGTGCCCCGAGCTTTGTTCCAACTGGCCCTCCTCTCGACCGCCTGCCGTCCCCCACCTCGTTGCAGCTGCTGCAAAACATGGCCCCGCTGTTTCTCAGCGTCAGTCAGCTACAGCATACGTTTTGTCCTCTTAGTACCAGGTTAAACCACCTCCCCGGCAGCCAGACCCGCTCGGTGCCTTGCAACCGGCTCTGCAAGCCCATCAGCAGGCAGCAGGTGGTGGTGAAGGCTGTGTCGGAGGTGATGGCAAACGGCAGTGAGGATGCTACTGCCAACGGGGCCGGCCTAGAGCATGACTGCCTCTTGGGGGCGAGCCGAGCTACCAAGGCGGTGCATGGAGGAGAGCGGGCAGGCAGACCACGCGTTGCGGGTGAGCGAACCGCAATGTCATGGTCTGTCAGGTTTCATGTATGGCGGCGGGTGGGATACGGCCAGTGCCAGCGGCAAGCTGGCGAGCCTCTCCCACCCTCACACACACCATACCCCAATCCTGCTGTGTTTCCTGCTTTGCAACGTTGGTGCCTATGTGGAAATACGCAAGTGGACCTACTTATAGACACGTGCACTACTGCACCGCCGCACACCAGTTTGCATTCAGTGCTGGACGCCCGTGCCTGCCCGCCTACCCGCTTAATTGCCGACCCCATGCAGACTCACTGACAACGCCAATAGTGCAAACAGCAACTTACACATTCCAAGACACTGCCGAGTTGATAGCGTACCAAGAGGGGCGGTATGGCAGCTACGAGTATGGGCGGTATGGCAACCCCACCACACGCGCCTGTGAGGAGAAAATTCGCGAGCTGGAGGGTGCAGAGGACTGCCTCGTCTCCTCCTCGGGGATGAATGCAGCCACCACGGTCAGTAACAGGACCACTGAGTGGCAGCTGAAGAGGGGGACTTTGAAGGGGGAGAGGCAGCAATATGAAGTTGTGGTGCAGGGTGGGTTCTGGGTGCTACGTTGCCAGCTGCTGTGCGCGCTGGGACTCCCTCTGCTCAAGCAGGCAGCACGTCAGCGTGGCTCCCTGCACATGTGCATGGGGTTGTTTGCCGTTTGATTTGATGGCGTGCAGTTGTGATTGCTGTCCCTGTCCGGTGCTGTCACCACCCTTCTGCAGATGCTGCTGGCGCTGGTGCCGGCGGGGGGGCACATCGTGACCACTACTGACTGCTATCGCCGCACGCGCCAGTTCATCCAGACGGTGCTGCCCAAAATGGGCATCTCAGCCACAGTGATTGACCCCGCTGACCTGGCAGCGCTGGAGCAGGCACTGGAGCAGCACGATGTGAGCAGCAGGGGGAGGTCAGGCGGCCGGGGTGGTGGCATGCAGGGTCGTGGGAGGGTAGAGCCTTTGGTGGGGGTCAGGCTTGGCCTAGGCCGGGGCTCGGGCATGGCTGGATGCTGCAGCAGTTGGGAGGGTTGGCCCTGGGTTGAGGAGTGCTGGCGGCAGACAGCTGCTTTGACAAAAGGCAATGAGCAGATGGCGCAGGCAGCCGGTGAAAATGTTGCGAAACAACCACTCTGCAGCACAGCAGAAGTGGGGGGAGGGAAACAGCATGGCCAGAGCAGCCAGCAATAGAGCCAGGTACTACTGATGTGGTTTTTGTGTGCGCCTTGCTGCTTAGCCACCCAGCTTTCTTTTAACTGCCTGCTCTTCCCCACTTACCTGCAGGTGTCTCTGTTTTTCAGCGAGAGCCCCACTAACCCGGCGAGTGACACTGCATGCTGCCTGCCTGCTCGAGTCATCTGCTGGCCCTTCGAGCAACAGGCTGAGGAGCCTGGGGAGCGCCTGGCTTGCCCTTGTCACACTCACATCCTGCTCGCAATGTATTTTACACGCCCACACACCCCACCCCCCGTCCTGTCTCTGGGTGCAGTACATGCGCTGCGTAGATGTACCTCGCATCAAGCAGCTGTGCGCGGCCAGAGGCGCGGTCGTGGTGGTAGACTCCACCTTTGCCACCCCCATCAACCAGCAGGCAATTTCGCTGGGTGCCGACCTTGTCATCCACTCAGCCACAAAGTACCTGGCGGGGCACAACGATGTGTTGGCAGGCGCCATTGCGGGTGAGTAGCGGGGGGCGGGGTGAGTGCAGGTACGTGTGGTTATTGGCTTTGCTGCTCAGCCAGAGAGGGGACGCCTTGTGGGCAGGAAAGTTGCAGCATTAAGTTGTGCTGGAATGTGACGGCGCTTTCAGGCAGTGGTATTGGCGCTTCAGATGGCAGCCAGCCAACTGCCGCGCTTCCACTCCTGCATCAGTGTCTACCTGCGCCGGTACCTCTGCCATTCTGCAGGCAAGGCGGAGCTTGTTGCTGCTGTTCGCGCCATGCACAACGTGCTGGGAGGCACCATTGACCCCCATGCCTCCTACCTGCTACTGCGCGGCATGAAGACCCTTGACCTCAGGGTGCAGCGCCAGAACGCCACCGCTATGGAGATTGCGCGGCGGCTGGAGGCCCACCCCCTTGTCACGCGTGTGCACTACCCAGGCCTGGACAGCCACCCCGACCACACCATTGCCGTGGCGCAGATGACCGGGTACGGCGGTGTTGTGAGCTTTGAGGTGGACGGGGATCTCTGGCGCACCGCACGCTTCATCGACTCGGTGCGCCTGCCATACATTGCGCCCAGTTTGGGAGGCGTGGAGTCGCTGATTGAGCAGCCCACAATTATCAGGTGGGCCCATCGGGGCTGCAAGCAGCAGTTCTAGGGGAGTGAGGGCTTCCTTACGCAGCCTGGTCAGAGATGTTGATATGCTGCAGCAGCCATAACAGGCGAGGATCATGGCATGGCCTGTTGGTGTACATCATCACGACTGTTGTAATGCAGTAGCACAACCCGAGCAGTTTACTGCCATGCCAAAGCATCCCTCAGCAGCCATGTGCTCATCCGCCTGCTCTCAAAACTGGTCCTAATCCGGCCATATTATGACCCACACTGCCCTGCTGATGCCTGAGTTCTACTTGTTGCGGCACGCCACACTTCACTCTGTAGCTACTGGGACCAGGGCGCTGAGAAGCGTGCCAAGGTTGGCATCAAGGACAACCTCGTGCGCTTCTCATGCGGCATCGAGTCCGCAGATGACATCTGGGCAGACTTTGAGCAGGTGCGTGTACATGTGAAGGTTGGGCAAGGTGGCACGCCATGGCAAGACTCAGGGCTAGTGCAGCAGAGATAGACAGGCAGGCTGGGGCAGGCATTTGTGGCGTCTGACTTATTGGAGTTTCTTGCGATTGAGGACAGTTGATTTACCAACAAACCTTCACATTGAGCTGGCAAATCTCGACTCTGAAGAGCAAACGTACCCAAATGCGATATGGCCAATCTGCTTGGCTGCTACTGCAGGCCTTTGCCAAGATATAAACCCTCTGGCGCATTGCTGCCATGTTGATGGCTGGCATCCTGCTAGTAGTGCACATCAGCCCCAGCGTTACCAAGCAGACTGGTTTGGCCTCGCAGCTGGTTAGCCAGTCGCCCCAGATACTGCTGTGCAGCTGCAGCTGGAGCAATCACCAGCGTACTGCTGTTTTTGACATCACTGATAGCTGCTTTGCTTTCCTGTCCCTGTTTCTCTCTCCTTCCGCTTTCGCTCTCCCATTTTGATGCTGACTCAAACTGTTCATCCACTGGCTTCATACGGGATGCTCCGCATGCTGTGCCAAATTTAGGCATGAATAAACTAGTCACTAGCATACAAGCTGAGAAGCACGAGCAGGGCAAGAGAGAGGGAGCAGCAGAGCACTGTTGGGGCCGGCAGGCAGAGGAGTGCAGAAATGGAGCAGTGGACCAAGGGCAGGCGGGGCAGCAACAAAGGGCTGCCTAAGTAGCCGCCATCACTTGGCCCTCGAATGATTCGTCTCTCGGATGCTGTTCCGATTTTCCAACTTAACAAGCCTTGCAAGCTGCACAAACCAAGGGCAAGGGGCAGCAAATGAAGTGGGCCGCCGTGCACCGCAACTGGATCTGATTGACATGCATCCCGTCTACGATATGCCTATGCGTAGCAGGTGCACTGCCTCGTTTGATGCATTTCTTGCCACAAACAACTTGCACGTCCGCTTCTCTCCCTCTGTACTGATTGGCAGCAAGGCCGCCAACACCATGCCCACACCTGGCGCCCGTGGCCGCTCACCATGCAGGTCGACATTTTCTCGGCATCCATGCGACGCAGCTCATTCAATGTCTTCTCTGGCTCTGCCAGCTTCCACAACCATTCTGGCAGCTCTTCGTCTTTTCCCAAGGGTGGGTCCTGCCCCTGCACTCCAAGGTATCAGGTGGTGGCATAGCTGCAGCAGGACCTGTCCTGCCTGACCAAACGTCGGGTGCCACAGCCGTTTCAATGCATTGAGTATGCTGCTCCATTGCACTTGCCTTCTTGAGTATGTTCAACCCTGTCACGACCTCTGTCGACAAGACAGCCATTCCTACGGGAAAGATGGAGTCAGGGCAGGGCCAGGCCAAAATGCAAACGCGAACAGTGCAGGCGAAGAGAGGAGGTGAAGAGCGGCAGGGGCTGGCCTGGGCGTCTGGTGCGGACCCCCAACTCACAACTCGATCGCATTGCGTCTGTCTTTGTTAGAAACAATCAGTTTCACCTCTTTGCCAGCCGCTTAGAGACACGAGCTGCGTCACAGGGCGTCCTAGAGCCAACATGGCTTAGCCGCTGCCAGTCTGCCAAACTGCCGATGTTCTCCTGCTTCGTGGAGATCTCTGCAAACGCTCCTGGCTGAACACACGCTCCAAAGACGTGGCCTGGCACCGTTGGGCTCAAAGCGTGAATACAGGCAACCTATGTTCAAACGGAATAATGCGGAAAGCGATTTCAGAAAAGCAATTGCCGGACAAGCGCACAAGCTCAGCTCAAGAGTTTGAGCTGCATGGCACCCGAATCTTTCCTTGACATGGGAAGAAAACCGGCGTTGATGGCGTGCATGTGGCCCGTTTCCTCTCTAGGCACCCTGTCTGGCTTGAAGCGAGTGGACCGAATCCGATACCAACGCGACTTGCTTGAAAACCCGGCCTACCGCTGACTGCTCACCGCGTTTTCAACGCTGCCGGGTGGGGGAAGGCAAGTCTTCTTAATGTCGGTATGTATTGCCTGTCAAAGACTTTTCAGCCGCTGGCGGGACGTTGAGTGCTGTCCGGCCCTGAGTCTTGCTGGGTTCTGCTGACGTCTGGAGTTGGTCAGCAGCAAGGCCGGCCGGCTCGCTTTTTCGAGAACACTACCCTGATTCGTATCAATGGTTTCGAGAACGGGCAACGCAGCATGCTTGGCGACTTTGTGTTCAAGCGCCGGCACCGGCCTCTGCAGCTGCAGGAACCCGGTGGTTTGGCAAGCCAGGCAGGGGAGCCGTGGCGGCAGCGGCCACCTCCAGCCATCGGTTTGCCATGCGAATCAAGAGCAAGAGTGTGAACCTGGCCCTATATTCCTCCCATGAGGCGGCAGCACCAAGGCCAGGCGAGCACAAAGACGCAGCTACTGGGAGCACAGCGGCACTGGCACCATACCGCCTTGTGCCAGCCCTTGATGGCGGAGCTGCCTGTCTACCGGCAGTGCTCGTGGACAGCAACGGAAAAGAGCAGCAGCCACCCAAGGCAGATCCGCTACACCAGCCGCAGCCCATCACAATGCAGCCAGCACCACCAGTCCTCCCCGCTGGACTGCTGTCCCGGCAGCACAGTGCAACTTGCCTGGCTGAGAACAGTGCAGCACAGCAGGCAGAGCCGCTGCAGCCGCAGGCAAGCATAGCGTCTGGTCGACCAGTGCGTAAGCGCAAGGTGCCCAGCTATGCTGAGGATATGATCCCGTCGGATGTGCTGGCGCGCCGCAAACCGCCCAAGGGCGCAGCGGGCACTCTGTCGCTGCCTCCCCCACCTCTCCACCTGCATCAGCCGGCAGCGCAGCCCACACTGCCAGTTACAGCACCTCTTGCAACAGTGGCAGGACTGCCTGCCACCAGTGGTGCGGCAGGGTCGCTTCCGGCAGCCATCCACCTGGTCACAGTGCCTGCACCAGGGGGCGGCACTATGACTGGCCTGGCTGTCCCAGCTGCAGCACTGCTGGCCATGCCTGCGCTGCTGCAGCATCACCAGCAGCTGCTGCGGGCTCAGACCATGGGACCATCCGTGCAACAGGGTGTTGCTGGGGCAGTGGCAATGCCGCTGCTGGCTCCCATGCCCTACCGCCTGCTGCCAGTGGTGCCACCAGCACCCAGCAGCACCCACCCAGCGATGCCTGCAGTACGGGAGGCGGCACCGAGGGACATAGTGCAGCTGGCCAAGCAGCTGGATGAGGAGGAGAGGAAGAAGGCATTGGCAGCATCGGACGCACGGGTACTGCTGCGTGTGGTGCCCGCCAGCCAGGCTGTCAGCAAAGGCCCCACGGGCTCCACCCCCGATATGGGGCACCCGGCAGGCGGCAAAGGCAGTGGCAGGGCTATTAGCAAAGGCAGCGTTGCTGGCCGGGGTCGGGGGCGCGGCGGCGGTCGCTGGCCAAACAAGCAATCTACCGACCAGGCCGAGCAGCTGGCCTTGCCGCCTGGCACCTGGCATCCCGGGTTTGCGGTGTTTGGGGGCATGACACATGTCAGTGTGGTGCAGGCGGCAGCAGCGCCACCGCTGCCGACAGTGGTGGTTGGCACTCCTCCACGGTGCAGCCAACCCCTTTCCTTGGATCCGCAGGCTGAGGTGCACCAATCAGCAACAACTGATCTGCCGCCAGGCCAGGCAGCATGCAATACCTGCCTTGCTGCATTGCACAGCAAACTCCCCGCCCTCTCTGCATGTGTGCAAGAAGGGGGCCTTCTGTCGGGGCCCGTTCCTGCCATTTGCGGGGCTCCTGTGAAGCATCTCCACCCCCCCCTCCCC
>JAAMXP010004045.1:0-13779 GCA_019693395.1 Ettlia oleoabundans | reverse complement strand
GGTGGGGGGGTATGAGTTTATAACGATTTGAGTGGGCAGCATATGATCAGCGCTGCAGGGGCTGGGAGCCTTGGACTTGGCCCCTGATATGCTCAGCCAGTTTGCAAGCCCCTCTACTGTTGCCTGCAGCGAGACGAGAACATTATCTATGTTGCTCGGGACAAAAAGAAAGGCGTCCCTCATCACGCCAAGGCGGGCAACATCAACAGCTGCCTGCTCAAGGAAGGGCCTGGCAAGGTGTGCACTATGCTCTGCTTCGGTCATTTCCTTGGCCCCTTATTCTGGTATTCGTAAGACAGGCATGCGTGACAGGCGTATATGCAGCTCAGCTGTTGTTGCTGTTCCTATGCAGCATAACTTGCAATGACCTGCCGGGGTCTTGTCTTGCTGCAGGGCGACTTCATTCTGGTGCTGGACTGTGATATGGTGAGAGTTGGCAATAGTCATCAGCTGGTCCTGCCAAGGAAGGCAGATCATGTGGCGCAGCAGTGTATGCACCAAACCTTGGGGCATCTGCGTGCAGGATAGTGAGATAACGGGTTTGGCATGATCTGCTTTTGCAGATTGTCCACCCGGATATTTTGGAGCGCACGCTGGGTCACTTCTACCGCGAGCGGGAGCCAGGGGAGGATGGCAGCGAGAAATGGGTGCCCAAGGAACGGGCAGCTTTTATCCAGACGCCGCAGGTGAGCAGCGGTCTGCTGATGAACAGGGAACACACACTGAAAGGCGGACGCATCATATTTTGCCGCACCTAGGGCTTCTGGGCAGCTGCAGCCGCCAAAAGGGGCCGGCAAGTGCTAACACACCGCCTAGATGCCCACTTGCTGCCGTGCAGGATTTCTACAATGTGGACGCCTCAGACCCGATGGTGTGTGCTGCATGCTCAGTTGGCTGCCGTTGGCCAGCAGTCCCCAATGCATGGTGGTGTAACAAAACGGCTAGGGTTGTCCTTGTGCATGGCGCTGCAAATTAAGAGCATCACCCACGTTAGTGCCCAGGCAACAGCACACTGAAATGCTGGCTCTTGCACGATTGCAGGTGCACTGCGCTCGCTTCTTTTATGGGCCAATGTTACAGGGCAGGGATGGCATTGGGGCCTGCCCTTGCTGCGGCACTGGCGTGGTCTTCCGACGGGACATTCTTGTCAGCATGGGCGGCCAGAGCTACGGCTCAATCACAGGTACGCCCTGCTTTCTCCTCCTCTGCTACATTTGCAGTTCAGGTAGTTGCCAGCCATTTTGCAAGGCGCACATTCAACATGGGGTCACCGGCCTCCTGCTTTCCCGGACGTGCCGCCCTGCTGTTATGTGCAGAGGACTACAACACTGCAATGGCGTTGCTGAGCGCGGGGCATGCCACCATGTGAGCTTGAGCCACCATTTTACCTTGCTGTGCTGCCATAGTGCTACATGTTGTTGCGGCATATGATTGGAAGAACGCCGTCTGCTCCGTGCAGCACCAACCTCCAGCCTGTTTGTGCTGTGCACCCGCTCATGACTAATGTGGTGCTGCAGGTTTCTGAACGAGCGGTTGTCGTATGGGCTGGCGCCTGAAGACATCGTGGATGTGTTTGGCCAGCGCTTGCGGTGGTCAATGGGTGCTCTGCAGATCATGATGAACAGCAACCCGCTGCGCCTGGTGAGTTACAAGGTTATGCAGCTGTGATGCGCGGTTGCACCTTGGGATCAGTCCGGCAAATGCCCACCACCACTACCGCCACGCTGAAGCAGCACATTTGCTGCGTTTGCCGTGGTTGCTTGATCCTTCCAGCTTATTGGCCTGTGCGTCCCTTTTCCCTGCCGCAGCCCGGCCTCAGCTGGTCGCAATCCTTCCTCTTCTTTGAGGCCGCAGCGCACAACTACCTGGCGATCCCAACTGTCATGATGCTGTTTGTACCAGTCATTTACCTCTTCACTGAATACTCGCCCATGGCAAGTTGCACTGCATCGCTGAAACGGCGGCGTGCCCTATATACGTTTGACTCACATGGGTCAGCTTTGTCTTGCTTCGCCCCTGATGACTGGACAACCTACTCACAGCCTCCCTGCTAACTTGAAAACCTCACGCCACTATATTGCAGATTTGCGAGAGCCTCTGGGAATTTGCCGCCATCTTTGGGTCCTGGTACACGTGCAACCGGTTGATGATGTGGCTGCTGCATTATCGGACGGAAGGCGGTTTACAGGAGCTGTGGCGTGGCAGCCAGGTGTGGTCAGCTTGAGGACTTGCTTGGTTGGGCAGGCCTGCGGGTTTGTACCCCCGTTTCAGTTGATGCACACCAACAGCTGTCGTTGAAAGCTTTATCATGATTACATGCAGATGTGGGTGTGGGGAGCTCCAAACCAGCTGAAGGCCATTTGGAAGGTGTTGGTGGCGGAAAATGCCATTGTGAAGCGCCTGTTCAATTTTGAGATAACTTTCGTGGTGAGTGGTGCCGCCTCGCTTCCTGCTGGCATGCGCAGCTGTTAGGTGGCCGGGAAGTAAGATGGATTTGGGCATGTGGCGGCTCAGCCGCCAGTGCGGGGATGGAGGGAATTTACGTCTGGATCCATTATCCCAACCAAGGGTGCACCTGTGCTGAGGCCTTCTTGTTGGGCTCCTACCACAGTGCTGCCACTGCCCTGGCGCCGCCACTTGCCGGGCAAAATGGCCGTATGCAAGTGCTAGTTGCCCGCAAGTGTTTTCCTTTGTTGCAATAGTGCTGTGCCTGTCGTAGCACGGGTGTGGGGTCGGTCAGCACGAGTGTGGGGTTGACCATGCTGTTACATCGCAGCCGTCCGGACTAGTTTTCGCAGACTTTCATTAGGACAACTGCATTTGCAACCCCCTCGCACCTTCCGTTCATGCGGCTACAGTGCCGCTCGACACCTTGGCAGCGGTTGAGTGGCTGCTGCTCGTCCTTGGGTTTTGACCTAGCAGCTGTATTGACAACCTTCCTTTCTTTGCAGGTGACCAAGAAGGACAAGAACCCAGAGGAGGACCTCGGCTGGGAATCACTCAAGGCGGCGCTGTGGGTGACCTGGCCTCACCTGCTCTACGTCGCGGCATTCACGGCAGCCAGCATCTACTTCTTGGTCAGGGCAGTCTCAGGCGCATACAGGTATGGACGTCAGGGATTGGCCAGCTTGACCCATCCGTGACTTGGATTGTCATGCAGGGAACAACTGGAGGTCTTTGATTTGGGTACTGCGATGCAACCGGGACAGCTTTAGTCCCATAAGATGACGGCGCTAACTGCCAGCTGTTGTTGCCTGCTGCAGTGCCGCACAAATCATGCTGTGCGTGGCGGCATTTTGCTGGGGCACACTTGCTCTTTTGTGTATCTGGCCGCCTATTGCAACTCTGCTCCCAAGGTAAGGCTGTATAGAAAAAGAAGTACTTCGCAGGCAGGCCCGCCGGCAGCTGCCTAGGCAGCAGGGTTGGGCCGGACATCGCAAGCGAATGTCTGCAGCACATGTATGGCACTAGATGTTTGTCACAGTCACCTTGGATGAAGTTGCTCACTTCCTTTTGCTGTAGGGTGGAAACTGAGAGCGGGTGGAAAGTGGCTTGGCACCCAACCGAGCCAGCAGTTCTGGAGGCGACACCAGAGCAGTCCAGCACAGGCCTGCTTCGTGGTCTATCACGGAGCATGTCCCTCTGGCTCCACCCCAGGCCGGCTGCAATGCAGCAGATGCCATGCTTGCCTGAGGCAACCGCAGAGCAGGGCATCCCAGGCTTACCATCGATGCGCCGCCCGCCTTTGAGGCCAAATGGGTTTGCCGGAAGCGCCCGGCCCAGCCTGGATTTCCCCCCTGGCCACCGCGCTGCTGGGAGTGCCCGGCCTAGCCTGGACATACCCCCTGGCCACCCGCTGGCTGCAATGGTCAGGCCCAACTTGGAGGCTGGCATGTCCGGCTTCACTGACAGCGCCCGCCCCAGCCTAGATTCCAGAGGCAGTCCTGCCGCCTATTACGCATCCAGCTTCTTCAGCACAACACAGCCAATAAACGCAGCAGCAGCCAGGACAGCAAAGACTGCAATGCCGCCAGTCACAGAAGAGGTCGGCAGCGGCACAGGCAGCGCACCAGCCCGGGCACCCTCCATTGACCACCGGCAGCAGCGTTCCAGCTTCCAGGTGCCTGTGCGCCGCTTTGGCCGCATCTCAATGGACCAGCGGCGGCAGCTGGCGCTGCAGCAGTCAGCGCTGCTGACCTCTGTGGTGCTGCCTGAGCGCAGCCAGTCCTCGCTCAGCAGCGCCGTGTCGGTCATGCTGGATGCAGCGGGCAACCCCTCGCCGCTCCTGTCCCTGGATCAGCGAGCCAACTCAGTCTATCTGGGCCCAGCGGCTCCCGGGACAGTAGGGCCCCAGTACAGTGCAGGTCCGTTGCCTGCCTACCTACCTGCCCGCCCGCCTGCCCGCCTGCACGTTACCCTCCACCACGTTCCTCGATTTGTAGCAAGCCAGCCAACCTGCAGGTCAACATGCTATGCCACCACCGGCTGGCCCCAACAAACTCTCAACTGACCTGCCGTGTTGCTGTGCAGGCAGCTCGGCCCAGCAGGTGGAGGCGCTGAACCAAATCGCCATGTTGACCGGCGTGGAAGCAGCTCCAGGCACGCAGGGCTCAGGCTCAGTCAGTGTGGATGTTGGTTCCTTGAAGCATTTCCTCGGTGACGCCGGTTCCAGCACTGCAGCAGCAGTCAGCCCCTTCAGTGCGGCAAGCCAGATACCGGCGGCGGCAGAAACGCAGGGCACGGCAGCAGCACCCAGGGATGGCAGAGCATTGTCAGGGGCCTCTAGTAACGACGTGACACCCTCCAATCCGGGCAGCTTGTGGGTGGGGCCACCGGGCAGCTCCACCCAGTCACTCAGACTGGAGCCCAACAACCTAGAGACAGCCTTTGCATCGCCATTTGCGGCGCTTGCGCTGGATGCAAGCTTTTCGTTCACTGACGATGAGGAGGACGCATTGGCCAACGAGCTGGCTGACGAGGCAGCAACTGAGCTGGCAGCTGCTAATGCAACGGCAACAGGCGCCAATGGCAGCCCAGCATCAAGCTCTTGCGCCTCTTCCTCCTCCAGCCGCGTGTCGTACCAGGGCCCCAACCCCCAGACAGCCAAGGTGGCGGCAACCCTCATGGAGATTGCAGCATCGCTGTCGCCTGAGAATGCAATGATGCTGGAGCGTGGGGACAGCATGGTGGTGCCCGTCATGCCTGCCAGCGTATGGGAGCACTCGCTCATGGCCAAGCCTGACTTCAGCGCAAGGTACACCTCCCTTTGCCGCTCCTTGGTTTTATGGCTTCAATTGCACAACCAAAATTACTCACCGCATCACTTGCGGCAACATTTGCCAGCTGTTCCAGCAGCAGCAGCAGCCCTTCCTGCATTTTCTAACAACACCAAGCTGCTGCCTGGACTGTGTGTGTGTATGCAGGGAGGCGCCAACGGGAAGCAAAGTCTTCCTGGTCATCAACTTGGCCATCCTGCTGTCACTGGTGCGTGCCTTCTCGTGTTGCCGTCCACCACATATGTGCTTGAGCTGTGCAGTCCTTGCGGTCTGACTCGGTTGTAAGGGTTGTAGTGCCTCACATCAGCATTTGGTGGCCTCTGTGCGTTGTTGCAGGTGGCTGGTGCAATCCTTGACTTCCAGTTCACCGAATGAGCCACGGGTGTCAGGGTGTCGTTACATGAACCCCTTGGCGTGGATGCCTTGGGGGTTGCCAGTTAGCGCGTAATGATTTCGTAGATTTAGGTCCAGGGGTGACATGCCAGAACTTGAACACAAAACCTCGTATTTGTGTTAAACCACAAAACCTTGTAAATTCACCAGCTTGATTGCGGTCAGCAGGAAGAAGTTGGCAGGTCGTTATGCAAGTCGGCCGCATTAAAACCAGGCAGAGAAGGTGTTGAGGTCAAAAAGGCAACGCAGCCTGGGTTACAAGCTCCGTTGCAGACGGAAAAGCAGGAAGGCAGAATGATGCATCCTCCAAACAAGGTGGTGATGTTTAGTTCCAACGGCTGCCCAACGGAGAGCCCAGAAATGAAGTGCAGGCGGATGAGCAGGTATGGCACTCGGCGCCTCAAGTAATGAAAAGCAGAGGAGAGTCATGTGTTCATGAGTGAAGTTCTTCATTGTTGTTTCGCACCGCAGCGATCGAATCCTCGGTGTAGTGTTTCATGTGGCCTTTGCCAGCCTGGCCAGCTTCAGAGCTGACAAAGCAGCATATGTGCTACAGTCCTGATCCCTCCTGTTCGGCACGCCGTGTCATGCACGCTTTTTTCCAATGCAGGTTACGGCATGCCTGCAAATGCCCGGAGCATTGCAGAGGGAAGGCGTGTGACAGGTGAATGAGGCAATGAACCCCATCAGAACGCGCCAGTTCCCCATTGCAGGGTATACCACTCATATTTGTCAAGCAGGCCAGGGGAGGCCATTCATGATAGCAGCACCAGAGCACACCAGCCAATAGGTTAGCGCGGCCAGCGTCATGCCCGTATGTTTGAACTGGCAGGAGAGGGCAGCTAATTCAGCCAGTTTGAACGCACCGGGCAAGTGCCACAGCGATCCCTGGTGCGGATGATGGGGTGGAGGAAGAGCCGCTTGCGTCCCTTGCCGCTCTTTGCATCCCGAGCCTCCTGGCTGTGAGGAACGTTCCAAGCATGCCCCTGCTCAGCCGCACCCTCGGCACCCTCGCTGCCCTCATCTCCCTTTTCAGGCTGACGCTGCTTTTTCTGGCCACTGCCGCTACCCCAAGGGCCTTGCTTGCGCTTGGTTGGGCTGCCCAGCCCAGCGAGGCCGCCGCCACTTGGGGCAGGCGCATTAGGCCCATACTCCTCCAACACCCACGGCTGCCGCTCTTGCTGGCCTGGCGGCAGCACAGCCGGCAGCTGGAGCACCGCCTCTCCATCCACTGGAACCCGCACCCACCGCACATGCGGCTCAGGCATGGGTGGCGGCAGCCCCTGGATCCGCGCCTCTTTGGCGGCCCGTGCAGCCGCCCGTTGCTCCTTGTTCTTCCAGGGGGTGCTGGACTTGGTGGGAATGCTGGGCTGCAGAAAGTCTGGCAGCAGCATGGGTGCGCCTGCAGGCAGAACACGCAGGGCAGAATGCAAGATGGAGGCTGGGAAGACGGGCGGGTAGGCAGGAAGTATACAGCCGTGCGACGCAGATTGACATCATGAGGTGTCACGCACGCAAGTGACTTCGCAGTGCTGCCAATGCCAAGCCTGATCCTGCTGCAGGACAAGACAACTGCGGCGAGAGGCGACCTGCTTGACCACGACGCCTAGGTGCCTACCTGTAGCTGCCTGGAAAGCTCTGAAGCAGACGAATCCCTGGCCAAACATGTGCGCCACCTCGGCCTGGCTCATGCCCTTGCACATGAAGTGGATACTGCAGAAGGGATGGAAGGGTGGAAAATGTGCGGACGTTGGGACGAGTGCAGTTGTATAGAGCAGAGCGAACGTGATGTAGGCAGCCAGCGGGGATGAGGTGCGCAAGAAGGCAGGTGCTGGCATCAGAAGAAGCTGGATGCATCCCAGCCCAACTGTGTGTGCTGTGTTAGCGTATGCCGCTCTTGTTGAGGCAGGCTGTAGTGGCCAATCAGGCGGGTGCCGTGTGTCACCTGTGGCCAAAGTGCACGGAGCAGCTCTTGCAGCTGTCCACCAGCCGGCGGGGCAGCTGCACCGACAGGCAGAGAAGGCATCAGGGAAATCAAAAAGTGAGCACCGCAGTGTGCCTCCAAGCGAGCACAGATGGCAGCAGACCAGGATACATGCAGGCATAGGCAAGGGAAGCAGTGAATCGACTGATAACACATGTCGGTACAACATGCCTGGGTGGGGAGGACGACGAACCTGAATGGGGGACTGGCTGGAGTCAAAGTCTGCAAACACCTCGTTGACCTGCAGTCAGAGGGCACAAGACAGGCATACTACAGACAGGTTCAATGGTGGACAAGGTCGACAGGAAACTTAAAGTGCATGAGAGGGAAATTGTAGGACCCATCAAATTTGAGGTCCACGGGATAAAGCGCCAGTGTGGATTGAAGGCAGACTATGGTGGGTGCTTTTTGTTGCTGCTGCAGAATCCTGCTGATGCTGGAAAACGTACGAAGGAATAGGGAAGCACAAGCATGACCGCACATGCAACAATGTTCCATAAGCACTTGCATAGGGCACTCTGGTGCGGGAACCCCCTGCCCCCCCCCGGCATTACGCAGTTCATGCCACTCCTGGTTGGGCCCAACTTGCCTGGAAGTACGTCCCGTTGAGCGGGAAGCGGCCCGACAGTGCTGTACGGGCGCTGAGCAGCAGCAGACCGGCCACCATGTCCTCCTCCTCGCCTGCCTCCACCCCTGCTGCTTCTGCTTCCCCTGGTAGCGGCACTTGAGCCTTTTGCTCCTGTTCCTGCTGCTGCTCCACCTGCTGCTGCCCCACCTCCTGCTGCTGTGGAGCCTTCCTTTGGAAGCCAACCAGCTCGCCTAGCGCCTGATGCAGCGCCTGGGAGCTTTCTGGCGGTGCTGCCGCTTCAAGCTGGGGCTGGCATGCCGCCAGCTCAATGGCTGCTGGTGCTGCTACAACGGAAGCAACTTTTGCAGCCGCTATGCCCTGCTCAGCAGGGACCCACTCGGCATCCCCGCAGACGGTACCAGCCGCTTGCGCATGGTGTGGCACCTCCAGTGCTTCCAGAACTGGTTCAGCGTCAGCCTGGCAGTCCATGACGCAAGCTAGGCCGGGGTCCCCAGGCTGTGCTTTATCAGCTGATGGGCCCACGCCTGTGGGCGGAGGTCCATCGCTGTCATCCAGGTCGGCAGTGGGAGCTGCGTCTGCTGGAGCTGCAGGCTCTGGCTGTACAAAGGCAGGCGCTGCCGCAGCTGTCGGCGTCTGAGCAACTGCAGTTCTGGCCACCGTCGCGGTCGCTGCAGCCACCACCGTGGCCGGCGCCGCATGGCGCCGCCGCTTCTTGAGTGTGGGGATGGCGGATGCCGGCAGGAAGAGCAACGGCTCCGCCTCCAGGCTGCTACCGGGCGCAAATTGGTGCTGGTAGGCCGGGTGCAGTAGCCCCCGCTGCAGCAGCTCCCCAGGTGGCAGCAGTACTGCCTGTACCGCCAAGCGGTTCTGGTTCCACACCACCTGCTTCAGCAGCTCCTCGGCATCCTGATAAGTTACCAGTGCTGTTGTTCCAGTAAAACTGCCGCCCTCTCCTGCCCCTGCTGCCAAGCCGCAGCCACCACTGTCCGCGTTGGTGTTGCTGCCGGCGCCGCTCCCACCCACCCCCTCTGAAGGCAGAGCAGAGTCAGTGGTTGTCTCATTACTTTCCAGAGCCTCAGCCCTTTCCACGAGCACGTGCATTGCCTGGCTGGCGGCTGCAAATGCGTCCTGCGCTGCTGGGTGGGTGCAGCGGTCAGGGTGCACCAGGATGGAAAGCTTGCGGTACACACGCTTGGCTGCGGCAATACAGAGGGGGGCACCAGGCAATCAGTCAGGAAAGGACTGGGCTTAAGGCAAAGGTTGAAGGAGTGCAATGCAGCCTAAGTGCCCGACACAGCCAAGCGAAATCTAGCGCCCGGGTTGGACAGCTGCGGAGCCCACACAAATACATGGTGCTGCCACAACAGGCCAGCCGCATTTTTGTGTCACACACCTGCTGCCAGCGTGGCCTGTGCCGTCTCTGGTGACAGCGTTGCCTCAAGGCCCAGGATCCGCAGGCTGACCTCCACCAGCCTGCAGCAGTACGCCGCACCTCTTCGTTACACCAGACACGCAATCCCACACAAGGGACCGCAGGGAGTATGTTTGCGCAGGCAGGCGGGCAGGCAGGCAGGCAGGCAGGCAGGCAGGCCTAGCATGGCCTGGCGACGCAGGGGCAGCTGAATAGTAGCCATCAGTATCAAGCGCAGGTGAAGCACCCAGAGCAGGCACAAGGCGCCGGCTACTGAGCCCACCTGAGCTTGAACGGTGACAGGTCGGTCCCCGGCCCCTTGCCCTCCGCTACCAGCATCGATCGCTGAGCCTCTGCAAGCTCGTGCCCCGCCGCTGCAAGCCGCTCACATTCCAAAGCGGCATCAATGGCGCTGCCATCCACAGCGACTGCAGCAATAGGGTCCTCCAACGACCCCTCAAGCCGCTCTAGGCCCATGATGGCTGGCCCCTCAGCTGGGCCCATGTCAGCGGCTGCCTCCTGCTGCTGCCCCTCCTCCTTCTCCCCTGTATCCTCTTCTTCCCCCAGCTCCCCCTCGCCCCTTGCTGCAGCAGAGTCCCCTCCTGTGCCGCTGTCAGTGGCCAAGCCATCATGAACAGCGGCACCAGCTGCAGCATCCTTTGGATCGGGCGTGCCGGCCGGCCCTGAGGAGGTGCCATCCTCAGACCTCTGGACTGGCTGCTGGGGTGCTGATACTGGTGCTGATATTGGTGCCGCTGGTAAGCTTGAACAGCCTTCTGCTTCAGGCAAGTCAGCCGCCAGCCCCAGGCCCAATGTCTGCTGCTGCACCTGCTCAAGCTGGCCCCCAGCCTGCCTGCTGGGTGCAAGCTGCACCAATACCTGCCCCACGTTGACGCCTCGCACAGCCAGCTCAGCCAGCGCAGCTGACAGCGATACAATGGGCGTTGCGCCATCAAATGCGCCAGCGATCCTGGCAGGCGCACCATCGTGTAGTGGAACCTGAGCCTTGTTGGCAGCACCAGCACGAGCACCAGCAGTAGCAGAAGCGGTAGCTGCTGCTTGTGTTGCTGATGGCACTGCCAAAGCTTCCAGCTGCTCTGCTCGCGATTCTGACATGACAGCCACAGCACCATCGTCAGCTACTGCGGCTGGGCCAATGCAGCATGCCTGGTGGCTGTTGGAGAAAATTAACGCAGGCGCAGCCGCCTTCGCCGCTGGCTGCAAAGATGCAGCTGCCGCGCCTTCCTCCTCAGCCTCAGCCGCATCCCCAGGCTCCTCATGTGCAGAAGCAGCTACACCAGCAGCCTCCTTCTCCTCCGCCTCCCGCACCTCTTCTCCAACAACATCTGTGGAGACAGGTGCAAACTTATCCGGCTGGGGCCCCTCCAGCTCCCGCTTTGTTCCCTGACCCTGCCCCTCTGCCTCCAGATCAGCTTTGCCAGCGGCTTCAGCATAGACAGCTGCCCAAGGCTCCCCCCACTGGCTGTCGCTGAGAGCCGCAATGCCCGTACAGCCATCGCCCATGCTATTGCCATCGGTACTTGCGTGGTGAGCTGCAGGGTGGCAGTTTTTCTGCAAGAGATCTGTGCTGTCTTCTGGTGCCACCTTGCCGCCGACGAGGCGCAGCTCTGCCCTGGCAGAGGGGCTGGGCTGCTGCTCATCTCCCTTGTCCATGTCATGCTGCTTTATTTGTCCCTCCTCCGCCTGCCCTTGTAAATTTGCAGGCTCTGCCTCCATCTCAGCCTGACCTCTTTCCTCCGCTGCCCCTTCAATAGCAGCTGGGGCAGCTCCACGCCTATCAACCGCCACCGTCCGGCTTCCAGGGCTAGCTGGCCCTCCACCTTGTCGGGTCACGCGTGCCGCACCAGCTCCAGCGCCTGCCACGCCGCGGCGGCTGCCTGCTGGACCTGCTGTGCCTGCTGTGCCCAGCTCCAGCAGCCTTTCCACCTCATCCTCATCGGCCTCAGCCAGAAGCTGCTGCAGCTCCCGATTGCGCTTCAGCCGACGCGTGCGCTCAAAGCGGCCCGCGGGACACCGCAGGCCCGGGGTGCGAGGCCGGCGCGGGGTGGCTGCCACCAAATCGTCCAAATCCAGCGCTGCAGAGAGCAATGCATGCTATGTTGTTATCATGTCAGTCCGAAAGGAGCATACAAGCAGCCGTTAAGGCAAAGAATCCTGTTGCTCCATAACATTGAACCTGCAGATGTTGCATACAAACTTGCAACTGTTTCTCCGATTGTGTTTGTGGCGGCGGCAGTCTTGAGCCAGCAGCAGGCAGTTGACCCTGGCAGCCTCACTCTGTGCTATCATCGCCTCCCTCAGCTCCTCCTCATGCATGCGGGTCAGGCGCTCCAGTGTCCTCCAGTGCAGGCGCAGGCCGCGGGAGGAAGCCTCGGCCATGGCAGCAGCAAACACCTGAGGGGCGGAGGTGCCAGGAAAGAACGCAGGGGTGGGCCCGTGGAAGATACTCGGCAAGTCTTTATATGCAGACTGCCACGGCAGGCCGGCAGCAGCAGGAAGAGCACAGCTCAGAGACAAGGTCGAATGCAAGGCTGCAGGCAGGCAATCTGCAGGCAACTAGAGGAGCGTGCCCACAGAAGCAATTGTGGCACGTGACTGGTGCCTTGATCAGAGCATGCACAGCAGGTGCGGCAGGCCTGCACACCTGACGAAGAGTGGGCTTCATTGGCGGCCCATCTCCCTCCTCTTCATCGTCCAACACCTCCATGAACTCAGCAGCCAGCCTGCGTGCCACCGCAGGGCGGGCACTGCCGTGCCATCCACCCGCCTTTGCCGCCGCCTGGCGCCGCGTCAGCAGGGAGGGTCCCAGTGGCTCTGAGCTCTCCTCCTCATCATCCTCCTCCTCTTCCTCGCTGTCCTCCCCACTGCTGCTGCCCCCGCTGATGCTGCTGGAGTGGGCGCTGCCGCCACCAGGGCCGCCACCAACTCCCTCCCCCTCGCCGTCGCCATCGCTAGGGCTCCCCCCTCCCGCAAAGAAGCGGCGGCGGTCGCCAGAGGGCAGCACAGGTGGTGCCATGCCGTCGCCCACCATTGGTGCAGGCTGCCGCATACGCTTGCGACCGTGCAGGGAGGGGCCGTTGTTCTGGGCATACTCACATTCGTCGTGAAGCGGGCACGCCTTGCTGCAGCAAGCAACACAGGGGAGATAGGCACAGAGAGGGAGACGTGCAGTAAGGGCAGAAGAAGCGCATTACTGTCATTGAGCTGGCCAAGATTGCAACCCTACATCAACGCCCTACCCCACAACAATTGTGGTGGGTTGCGAAGGTCGCTGTCGGTCATGGGCAGCACCCAAGAAGTTTGCAGCACCTTTTTGCCTCGAGAGAGGCGCTGCACGAACTGCCACTTGAGCCCCAATCAACGGCTCACACTTGCCCATTCTTACCACACAAGCATGCGTAGGCCTCACCAGTTTGGTTGCTGCTTGTTGCAGAACACCTTGCCCAGTGTGATCATCTGGTAGTGCAACTCATACAGAGCCTCGGTGGAGAAACCAAGCAGCCTGCAGAAAGAAAACTAAGGATAAGTACGTTGAGGCAATGCGTAAAGCAATCAAGCTGTGTTTGAAGCACAGCTGGGTCGACAGCAAGTCACCAATGTTCTCCACCTGCGCAGCTGTTGATTCTCAGCTGCCCGCTCCTCACATCGCCGCCCCCCTATCCAACCTTCCATGCCTACATCTGCTGAGACAGTTACGCTTGCACCCTTGCAACCACAGCTCGGCACCTACCTCCCATTGCAGCTACGCGTGGACTCCCAGCCCCCCACCTGGCTGTGGCACAGCGCATGCCCTCACGGCCCTGCCACCCACCTTGAGTGCAGGTATGCGTGCACCTCTGGCTCAGGCGCATAGTCGTCCAGGTCCTCCACTGCCTGCTCTGACTCAAGAGGAATCCAACCCAGCCTGCAGATAAGGCAGGTTGATGACGAAGTGCATGTAGCGTAGATAGCGGGGAGGGGCACTGAAGCACACACCAGCAGAGTGTGGTGCGGAAAAGAGTTGGGAGAGCCCAAAGGTTGAGAGGGAAATGGGAAGCTGCCAAACATTGCTGCGGTCCGCGCCTGGGCCTGCCATCCGTCCCCTATTCTACGCCCCCGTCCCCCC
>JAAMXP010004019.1:0-13560 GCA_019693395.1 Ettlia oleoabundans | reverse complement strand
ACCCCCCTCTTCCCCCGCGCTCCCCAAGCATACCCCAGCTCACCTTCATGTTTGGGGTCAGCACAGGGTACCGCACGCCTGGTCGCTGGCGGATGCGTGCCAGCACGTCGGCGGCATCTGCCAGCTGTGGCACCCATTTGGGCGACACAAAGCTGGTGCTTTCTACCACTGGCAAGCCCGTGTCTGATAACTGGTCGATCAGCTGCACCTTGACGTCAGTTGGGACCTGCAGAGGTACACAAAGGGTGAGCAGGACACAAGCAGTACACCCCCAGGGCAATGGGCGATGGTACAGGCAGGCAGGTTGGCTGCTGTGAGCAAGCTGCCCCTGCGGGAGGCTGTGCCAAGACCTTTTCTTTCTCGTTTTGTAGCCCGTCTCGCGGTCCCACTTCCACTATAGTGACGCTGACTGGTAGAGCACGCCCAAGGAACTCCTGCACAGGCACCGGCAGTCCAGCGTCGGCAGTGGGCGGGCGGTGGATCACGAGCTGCTGTGTCCACCTACACATGCAGCCCGAGCATGCCGACTTACAGGTGCGGCGGTGGACAAGCACCGCAGCCCGTTCAGCAGCAATGCGGCTCCATTGGAGGGAAGGCGGCCGGCCAGGCGCAGCATGGTGGCCTGCAACACCCCTTGCACACTGTCGATATACACAGCAATCCACAACTTGAGTATCGCGGCGCGGGACTCCATCATCACGCAAACGCATCCAGCTGGACCGCCATGTCACTCTGCTGCACTTTGCGCACCACCACAGGCTACCCGAGGGCTCCAATTAGCTACCCTATCAATAGTATCTGGTGTCTGGGCCATTTTTGGGCTGGTTGTATAAATTTGCAGGGCGTTCCATAAAATGATACAAGCAAGGGGAGCACAGCCCAAGTGCGTCACATGCATGCAGCTTGTTACGTCAGGCTCAGTCTACGTCCGGGCGGCCATCTCCACCTCCCGCCGCTGGAGCCGCGTTGCCCACTGCAGGTGCTGGCTCGCCGCCTCCTGCTGCTGCTGCTGCCGCGGGCATGGCAGCCATACGGGGCGCCTGGATGCCCTCCGCTGGAAATAGGGCACGAACGACTGCAGGCGTTTTTAGCACGCGTCGACCGGTCATGCGCGGATAGACGTCTTCTAAGAAATAGTAGGCATGACCCGCCACCATACCCAGCAGGTCCACCACCGGGCTGCTGCCCAGCATGACTACAGCACAGGAAGAAGAGGCGACCGCATGAACTTGTAAGCCAGGTGTGTGCTATGGGGCAGCACCAGCACAGCCGACTGCCAACTGTATCACTGTGTCACATGTGGAGTGTGACAAAGAATGCGAAGCTAGGCATGAATCACACAACAGCAGTTGCACCTGAGAAGGCCAGCAGCACCCAAGGAAGGTACGGGGCTGTGAAAGTGAAAATCCCCAGGAAGCTCAGGTTGACATACTGGTGCCTTCGTCCCCACACATACACCTGCGCGCAGGCAAGCAGGAAGGCAGACAGGACAGCAGCCATGTCATGGAAGCTGTTTGCAGCTGTAGCCAGCAACAACCTCTTCGCTTAACTTCGCATGGTGCCCCCCTCCTAAAACAAAACAAGCATGCAGCGCATGACCAGCAGCTGCAATACCAGGTGGACTCAGTTCCTTTCCTTAGGGACAGGTGAAGCACACGCACAAACCCCACTACGGACGTGTACCCACCATCATGAACGTGAGAGATGACCCCAGGAACTGGATGTTGACCCAGGGAGCAGCGGCCACCAAGATGGCGGCCCCAAACAACAGCATCCACAAGAAATCTGCTGAGCGGTTGCGGAATGAGCCCTCCTCGAGCGATTTGCTGTACTTGACAAGGAAGAACATGTGGAAGAAGAAGTCGAGCCCTGCACCGGCAAGCACTCTCAACCACGTGCGTGTTTGTACAGAATTAGCAAAGCAATAGTTGGGTCTTGAATGGAAGGCGACAGCAGCTGGAGGGTGTCACAGAGTAAGTCCATGAAGCCAGGCGACACAGCATGAAGCTGATGCAGATGCAAAGGGCCAAGGTGGCCTTCACAAATGTACCATGGCAAGGCAGCCCACGGTTTGTGAGCTTCAAGCACGCACCTAGGTTGCCAAAGTAAAAGAAATTTGTGAACAGGCGCCAAAACTCGTGTTTTTGCCAAATGAGCTTTGCATTGAAGTAGATGTTGAAGGGTGTGATAATCTGCACATGAGAGAACCAAACGGTCGAACTAGTCGAGCAGCAAGCGACGGGGCGCCTGCAGTTGTAGGAGGCGCTGCCCCTTTCTCACCTCTAACGCGCATGCTGCTGTTGTAACAACACACAGGCTAACGTAGCCCCGTGTAATGACGGGCAAAGAACGCCATATTTCTGCAGGGTCCATGGTGGTGAGCAGCACTGCTACCGGCGCCCTGTTCCGTCCTGGGGTAGAGGTCGACTTTGCAACGGACCTCAGTCCTTCCAGCAACGCTCTGCAGCTGTTGGGGTTCGTGATCGGACTGCCGGCACCCACCAAGTGCCGCGGCCCAAATGGCGTGTTCTGGGCTGTTGGACGAGGTGCAAATACTGCAGGGCCAGACTGGTGAGCGCATGAACCCACGCACATGATATCTGACCATCTGTACTGCACCACTGTCGGCAATCGTACCGCAGCCGCTGACCACTGTATGGTTCAGCCACGCCCTTGCCTTGCTCAATTGTTTCACCTCCCACCTCGATTCACAAGCAACCTCCCAGAGACATCTCATGAGAGCAACCTGTGTTTGGCAGCTGCGATACATGTCGTTGAATGCAGAGGGTACGCGTTGCACAAGGTTGTTAAAGTGCATCGTGTCTAAAAAAACAGAACTGACGACAAGTGCCAGGGAGAAGGAAAATCGTGAGCATAAGAAATCAGTCGGCGACAAAACAGGCTGTTTTGTGTGAGGGGCTAATGTGGAGAGCGCGGTGGGGCAAACAGATGAGACTCGCACAGCAGCAGCAGCTGTCCTGTCCTAGTCAATCTGGCGTCTAAAGAAGAGCGGGCCGGGCAGGTTCCATGGCAGCCCAGCAGGCAGAGAATTGATTGTGTGGATGGGTGCAGTTGATTCAGGCATGCACGACATAGCATGCTCACAGTTCATTTTCGTGGTCAAAAACCGAGAGAAAAGGAAAGTTGGGTTGCAACAGAACAAAAGGGCAGGAAAGTGGCACGCCTCCATGTGCAAAAGGGCTGCAGCAACCGAGGTTGGAGGCCTCATCCAGCTTCAGCCAGACCGCTAGACATGCTGGCTGGGGCCACTAGGGGCTGGCTGCTCAAGCCAGGGTACGGGCGTAGCCAGCAGTCATCAGCGCGCTCAGAATAGCAACAATGCCGGCCGGGAACACCTTGCGGCTGCTGTTGGCACGCTGGCCCATCACGGTAGCAAGTACAAGGCAGGTGCCTGCGACAGGCAGGTCAGCGGCAAGGGAGGGAAGCCGTCAGCAACACCCGGCGGGTGCCCAGGACATGTCAAGCAAGCAACCAATCAAGCTGGACATCATCAGCCAACCCTAATGTGTACGGTGTCTGTCACTAATAGGACATGCTGCTCAGCTGCGCCTCTCACCCAGCGCGAGGAGCTTGCCACTGCGGTGGTGCATGAGAGAGGCGCTGATGAGCAGCAGCGTGGCCACGGCCGCAGCGAAGAACAAGCTCTTGTGACTGCCCTTGCGGACCCAAGCTGTCACGCCACCGGCAAAGAGGAGGGAGGAGAAGAGGTAGGTGAAGCCTTTCATGGGGTCCCCTCCGCCCCCGTTGCCGCCGCCGCCACCGCCGCCGCGCCCGCCGCTGCCACCGCTGCGCCCGCCATCCCCGCCGCCTGCACCTGGTGCAATAAGTGAGCGGCCTCCCAGGAATGTATATGTTGCAGTATGCGCACAAAGCATCCTTTAACTTTCGATCCGACTGTCTCAGCTGTAACTTCTGCCTGCCAACAAGCAACGAACAGCCATGCGTGACGCAGCACTCTGGCGATGCTCTCCCGCACCTGGCGACACTTGTGGAATGGTCACCAGCTTGAGTTCAACGGCTGGCCGGCCGATTGAAGCGCTGGGTGCGTTGTAGTCCCACCTGCGCCAAGCTTGGTGACCAAACACATATGCGTCCAGTCGCGGTAGCATAGGGCTTGGAGACAAAGCAGAGGTTTGCGGCAGCCAACGCTGCCGCACCTTGGACGCCATGGAGCACCCCTGCCACTCACCACTTGGGTGTAGACTCTGGCTTGCTGTCCTCACTATCTGATGACAACAGCGGCGCCCCACGCGTCTTGAGTCGGCCTGGAGTGCTATAATTCGGCACCCAGCTAGCCGTGGGCCGGCAGCAACCCCTCAGCCATATCCTCGCCCCAGCTGACTGTGCGGCCGGCAGTGCCACCACCATCTCTCCTCTGATGTTTGCGGCTTCACTTCGGACCACCCCGTGGTGGAGCTGTTGCTGCAGTTTGAGCTGCCGATGGGGCTACCAAGCGAACTGTTGAAACCGCGATAAATTTGGGCAACCGAGTTTCAGAGGACCTGTCGCTAGAGAGCGAAGATATGACAAGGTAATGCCCTGCCCTGCGTGCTTGGCCAGCTTGGCGTTGCTCCAACCGGGCTGAAGGCGTCCCCGCATCTCGGATACAGGCTTGGACACAAGATTTGAACTATCACAAAGGGCTTTGGCCGGGCTGCCCAGCGTGCCCAACCAACTGGCAGGGTTGCCAAGCTGCCAGGCAGGAACCCGTAATGCAGCAAGCCCATGTGCTATAAGCAACATTGCAGTACTTAGCGGACGACAGCGGGGCCAGCGCTGGCCCGGGAGCCTTGGCGCCTGCTTGGCGGCGGTGAGGCACACTTTCAGTTGGGCGCCTCACAGCCCACTTTGTATCGCAAGATGACTCGCAGGGAGGACAGCGCTCATCCTTATACAGAAAAGAAACAGGCGCCACATGGTGGTGCAATGTCTGGTGGCACACAACCAACAAATGCAAGTGATGAGGCTGCACGTGCGTCAACAGATTCGTCCCGCCCTGTGTCCCACGGTGCAAACAGCATGCCCTCCCTGGCATCCAAAGGGCTGCCCAGCCCGCATTACGACTCTTCCACAGACATTGTTCTGCGGCACGAGTTCGTGGGGGAGGGCTCTGTCAAGGTGTGCAAGCCCTGCCGGCCTTGTGTGTTCGAAATAAGTGGGCAATCTCAAGCTGTTCTCCATGCTGTCGTCATCTGCAGGCAGCCATACTCATCACCTGGTTTGTAGTATTCTTCTCAATTGGGCTCCTTGTATTGGTAGTGGTGCTTCAAGAGGCAAATGTGAGTAGCCTTGGCTGTATTGTGTATGCCAGGAAGTGTCGTCAAACCTTCCTGAGATTGCTGGTATGCATCCGCGTAATGCCCTGTGGCTAGACATGGTCTGCCGTTGCGCCTCTCTTGTTGTACAGCCTCCAAGCTTCTTCTTCACACACTCAGGCATGATCATAGCAAACGTAGTGGTGGGCAGCCTGCTGACATGCGCCTCTCTGGCCATGTGGTTCCACTTCGTATGGCGGATCTTCAGGTGCGGGGAACTAGATTTGTTGCACGGCGGATGTGCCAGAAATGTGGCTGTTGCATTTGAACTAGCAATGCAGACCTCTTCTGACCCTCTGTTGCCTCCAAGAGCAGGTCCAACCGCAGCGGCAAGCGCTGGACGCACCGCCGCAGGCGGCTGGCCATGATGGCTGGCGTTGAACTGAGCCTGCAGATCATCAACTCTCTATGGTTTCTCCTCCCAAACGGGTAATCAAGTGGGCAAGGCACTGCGGTTCCTGGACATGTAAAGGCCCATTTTTTTCGGGTTCCTATATCGGTGCATGTTGCTGGTGGCTGAGCAAGCAGTGTTTGTAGGCTTCACCCCCTCTTCCTCTCCTTCCCTGTCTTCCAGCTACGTTTTAGCTAGAGAGTGCAGCTGGTTTAAAGGCATCGTGACTTGGTCAGCCTTTGTCAGGTAAGTGCTGCCATCGGGGGTGCAACTCAACACCACCAAGACCAGCCAGGCACCTGACAAATCTGGGCTTAGCAAGCTGCTAGCAAAACAACATTACAGTCTGGCTATTTGATGACAACTCCTCGCCCGGCGTCCTGTGACCGCCACGCAGGTGGACAGCTTGGAACACATGCTTCCTACTTTATTGGATTGAGGCAGCCAGCTGGCGCCCTGCCCCACCCAACACCCGTTGGTGTAAGTGCACTTACAGGCAGGGCTTGCAGGCAATACCTCGAGCAATTTTGCAAGACGCGCGCATGGCTGACAGTATTTGCACAGCACTGGTTGATGGGCATTGTGAATTGGGCTTCCTGTTGGGCTTGATGGCCCTGGATGGAAAGGATTCTTGGCAAAAGGCAAAGAAAGCATGGCAGGCCTGCCTCTTCACAGCCTCCCACTGCCGTTTCCACTGCAGATGTGGAACGTGGGGAGGAGCCCGGGGCACCGGTGGTCATAGATGCGCCCCTGTGGATGCATTGGAGGAAAGTTAGCGTGTGGGTGATGCTGGAGGCGTGCCTCATCGCGTTGGCCACTCGCACCACCCACTACCTGGCAGACAGAAATTGGGAACTGGAGCAGGAGGGCTGCTACGATCACCCTTTTGTGTGCTCCACTCCCAGTGCGTGATGCAGCTGTGTGTTGGCATCCGCTGGTACAGTGGCCCATGCAGGAAGCCGGCCCCACCTTGTTGTAGGCAGCAACAAGGGGTTATGTGTCGCTCGGGAGCGCCAATGCGCCTGTGGCGGGAAACCTGCATGTCGTGCGAAGCAGTTCACTCGCATTGCAGCATGCTTACACACCAACACCAACACCAACACTGCCACCACCTCATTACTGCAGTCGACATTACTGCATTAGTTGTTGCATTAACAGCCTGTGTCGGCTTCCACTCTCTCATGTACGCCTGGTCCATATCACGCGCCTTCAAGCACCTGCTGCGCCTGCCGTACAACCAGTACCGCCAAGCCAATTTTGTGCTGCGCTTCCAGGTGAGGGAGATCAACGAGCAGCAGTTAATGGAAGTTACATTACCGGCAGGGGGGTGGGCATAGTTGCACAGCCACTGAGTACGCATGTGGGCCACAGGCGCTGCCAGGCGGCGAGGGCAATCAAACTCAAGCATGAAGTACTGTATTTTTTGCTTGGATTCCATCATCGATGCAGATGCGACAAAGAGCCCTGGGCATAGGCTCCTTTTTTCTGTGCAGTGAGTCAAGCGTGTGGATCAGTCACCAGAACAGCACTTTCAATGTGCATGTGCAGCGGCAGACCATATGCATTCGTCCTATTGCTTGCGTGCTTTGCTGGATATGATGCATCACATCTCTCTGCCATGTGCTGCAGTGGTCTGCTACACGTTTGTGGGCTTTGCCTCGTGTAGAAGCTACGTGCTGACGTGGCTAGGCTACTTGCCATCAATGCTGGTGCGCTGTGACCAGCAGTGCAGCTACAGTAAAAGTTCTCAACATCAACTTCATAGTACGCCCTCAGCCACTCATCCCCAATATAGTGTCACAGATCATGGTGGGGGCTGGCATCGGAAATGGGTATGCGATGACCCCCAAGCGCCCCCAAGACGACGGCATTTTGCGGGTACACCCATGTTCTATCTGCTGTACCCTGCATTTACGACTTTGCATTACTACCAAAACCCTTCACACAGCATGATGGAAGGTTAGGTCCACTTGATGTGTGCTGTCAATTGTCGCTTGGCTGTGGCTTGCCAGCACTGAACAACGTTTCCTGCCCTGTGCGACCTGCAGGTTTGGCTGCAGGTGAAGCCGCGATGCTGACATTAACGCCGTTGGAAAATTAAGGATTCGTACATTGTCCTTGCATTGTTGTGCATGCTGACGTTTGATGCGTTGGTGTGCTTGGCACCCCGCGAAGCCACTCAAGTACCATCTCATCCCCACATACTGGGTAGTTTTCATACAACCACCTGACAGCTGCACAGTCGTACACACATCTTTTGCATGCAGGAGTTTGCCTGGACAGAGGGAGACGAGGAGCAATGCAAGAAAGCGGAGCGGGCATCCAGTCTGCCACCCAACTCATTGAGCTCAGTAGCCATTGAGAAGGAGCCCATGTTCTGCTTTGAGGTAAATGCCAGCCACAATCTTCTGGCTTGCGCTGCAACGTGCGTGCTGGCCCACATAGCAGCAAACAGTGTGGTGGGCTCGTGAGGTGCAGCAAAATGTTGCGACCAGTGCGGCCCTGCGACCATTGCTCATACACCCCAGCTGTTGCTTTGGCCATGTCTGCAACGCTGCAGACGGCCCTCAAGTCTTTGTACTGGAGCATGCTGGTGAGGGTTTGCAGTGAGACCCTGCCGTTTGCCTGGCTGCCTTCTGGCTGGTAGGTTCGCAGAGCAATCCTGCTGCTGCGCTGATTAGGACACTGCAAACTGGCATCGCCAGTCTGCATCCTTGTGCCCAGCTAGATGGGAATGCTCGTGAGTTGCCGTGCTCTGTGTGTCATGCTGGCTTGCTATGCAGGTGTATGATCACAAGGAGGTACCAGGCAGCGGCTACTGCGTTGCGGATGCACTGCAGTTGTACGACCTGAAGCATTTTGAGTTGCACTGGGACAAGGACCCTGCAGGGCTGGACACGAAGGCAGTAGTGGGTTGGAGCAATGACACGGTGGGTGCCTGCCTGCCTGGCGCAGGTTGCATCACGACATGGCTAGCGGGAGCAGCTAGCAGATGGCAGGGAGCAGCCCTCAAACCATTTGTGATTGCTTGCGCGGCCCCCCCCCCACCGCCACCACCACCACCACCACCACCAACAACAACAACAACAACAACAACAACAACAACAACAACAACAACAACAACAACAACAACAAAATAGAATATTACCGGTTTTGGAGTTATTTTATTCTTAAACGGTGCGACTGGTGCCATGCTGCAGCTCGTTATTGCATTTAGAGGGACCGCCAGTCTTGCAAATGTGAAGGCAGATGTGCAGGTGTGTGCAAAGGGCGGCGGGGTAAGCTGCTTAAGGTCCACTTCTGCCCGCATATGTTGAGTGGAGTGAGGTGGCTGCAAGCAACATGCATGTGCAGGCATGGCGTACGCCGTGGCCACGTGGAGTGGGAAACTGGTTCCTGTGCACGTAAGTTTAGTATCTCGGCCCACACACTCGGCCTGAGCTTGCTGCATGTGGTGGGTTCTGTGATTAGCCAGCACATCAGCCCAGCCCAACTACATCCACCCATACCACCACACCACCCACCAGCTTTTAGTGCCCTTCCCAACCGTACTCCTGGTGGTGTGGCTACCTCCTTTTTGTTGCAGGTCGCCCATGGTGCATTGGGGCTTTCTTGAGGCCTGGACCCGTAACGGCTTCTGCCAGCACATCCTGGGCCTGGTGCAGCACATGCTGGACAGCAGGGGCAGCGGGGGAGCCGACTCTGCGCCATGCAAGCCTCTCAGCGTGCTTGTCACAGGGTGTGTGACAGCAAGTTGTCCCGCTTTTGGCTGATGCTATTGGGGACCTTACATTTGGGTGGCCATGCTTTGCCGTGGGAATGTTTTATTTTCTGCAGGGCTGTTCAAAAATAAAGTCAATTGGGCTTATTAGCCACGTCAACCATGCCTGCTTCCATCCTGTGCAAATGCTGCGCTTGCAGGCATTCCCTCGGTGGTGCGCTTGCCACGCTGTGCGCTTTTGATATTGCGTCCAAGTACCCGGAAACGTCCATTAGGGTGCGCTGCTACACCTTTGGCGCACCACGCACTGGCAATCACGTTTTTGCACGGCTGTACAACGACGCGGTACCTGACACATGGTGCGCAACACAAACTGCGCATGCAGCTGTTGGTATGCAGCAGGACATACCTAAATGGGAGAGTGCAAATCGCCGTCATGAAATCTTCAATTGAAGTTCTCCCTGGAATTCCATGCTGCGCAGGCAGCTAATCAATAATGATGATGTCGTGACACAAGCCGGCAAGGTGTGCTGAGTTGTGGTACCTGACGCAACACTGCCCCCGGGCACGGATGCAGGCGTCATAATTTCTCAGCTCGCCCGTCCCAGCCGCTGTGCCATTCAGATCAATCTTCTCTCACATGATCCTTCAGTTTTTTGTGCTTTACAAGCGGCCTGGATTCCGTGCGCTTATCAATCGCCTTGGTGACATTGTGGTGCGCCCCAACTATGTGGAAACCGCAATCCGCCGGTTGCCGGGAGGTGCGCTGGTTCAGCACTGTCTCCTGTCCCTTCGCCTCTTTGTGCCTGTCTCGCCTGCATGCCAATTTAACCAGCCGTGTTTCTGGCCTACCCATCAGGCCAGCTCATTGTTTGTGAGCAACTGCTGCTTCCATAACTTCTGCACAACTGCTGCACGCAAAAGTCGTCTGACGGCTGTTCATGATGTTGGGCTTGCCTGCCATGCAGCCACGTCTCTTCGTGATCACCTGCTTACCAGCTATCAAGCAGCTATGGCATCAGTGCTTGGAGTGCAGTTCAGCGCCAAGGGATTTGCCACCGGCAGGGAGGGCGTGCTGAGCCTGGCGCAGCGCAAGGGTGCGCTGTTTGGGGCTGCTTGAAGAACAGCAGATCATGTCTGGCACCACCTACCCCCTGCCGCCCTGCTAGGCTCACATGCCAGTCTACCACGACCTCCAGAGAGTGCATGCTGGCGCTGCTCCTGGTGCTGGTGACATGGCTGAAAAGATCCTGCTTTTTACAGCAAGCCTGGCACAATCTTCCTGCATGAGCCGGCCTTGCATATGATTGAATGCTCCACGCTTTTCCCTTCCCTGCTGCAGGCGGGGCGACTGTGCTGGGCATGGTAGGGCTAGCCCATGACACTCTGCATGTTTTGCAGGAGCAGGGCTGGGAGGGCTTCCGCGAAATGCGTCGCCGCTCCAAGCAAACCCGCCAGCTGCTGCGGCCCTGGCCACGCCGCAAAGTTCCCGGCGGCAGCCACAGTGTGGAGGTGTCGTTGGAGGAGGGCAGCCCAGATGCCGCACAAAAGCCTGGCAAAGCAGCTCAGGAGCCAGAGGTGGAGCAACCAGCAATAAAGGCCGAGGCTGAGTGGCTGAGGAAGGTGGGGCATGCAGCATGGATGTGTGGCACCAGCATACCGAAGGACATTCACAACTGTTGTGTGTGTGCGCACAGTTTACAGCTGTGGTGGAACCACGTGTGTGGCATGTTGGCCATTCCTGCTTGTCACCCACGCTCTACGGTTGCCCGGCTGCTGCAGCATGCCTCAAGGCTGGCATTGCAGCCCACGGGCGACCTGCCGTTGGAGTTGGAATCCACAATGACTGCACGCGGGCCCATCAGCCTGGACGGCGCCTCTCCACTGGACCTGGCCGCTGAGGAGCAGGGCGACAGAGATGACTGAGCACCCAAGCATATGCACACTTGATGATTCTACCACGACAATTTCACGCTTGCTTCACACGCTAAATGTCAAGCAGCTTATTTCTTAACTACAGCATTCATGCGCTGTTCACTGCATAACACCTGTAGCTGTATGTCTTTTGCTAATGCTCAAGCTCCCACCCTTTAAAAAGTGTCATGTGGTTTTGTTATTGTCACCTACGAGTAAAACAAAATCTGAACACCTTGCTGCTGGCCAATGACTAGGTAGGCATGCGCGCTGGACGGCGTGCTGTGAGTGGGACCCTGTGTGCACGGCGGCAGTGCCAGGCGGGTCAGGTCACATGCAGTAGCCGGCCCAGGACACGCCCCGCACCCTTGCGACATTTATGCCGTCCCTCGTCCAATCGTTCCTTGGACCCAAATACATCTATTGCGGTGGGCCGCGAGCCACGCCGGAACGCCTTGCTGGTGAGAAAGCTTGTCCTGCTGTAAGAAGACTTTTGATACTCGTGCTTGAGCGCGTGTCCCAAGCCAAAATAGTAGTTTACACCACTGCGCCGCAGCGTCACAAGGGCTTTGAGAGCGGGTACCGCTTGTTTCCTATGGGCCTCAGCGAGAGAGGCGACGAGGACCAGGATCCACGTCTGGACGCCGCAGGAGGCGCACCGCAAGCAGCGCAGCAGCCAGGAGCGGCCGGCGGTGGGGGCTCACCTAATAGCCCGCCACTGCCTTCTTTGGTGCCGGCGGCGGTCGAGTCCAACGGCCTCGGCTCCCCCAATGCTGAAGCAACCAAGGTACGTGCCTGTTCTACACGGCCATCCCGTTTTGATTTGGGCCTGGTATTTTGCTTGCTTTGCCAATGGGCAGGGGAGAGGCTGCAACAGCGGGTTGCAGTGGTTCATTTTGAGCAGAGGACATGGCAGTTCCTCTACGCCTCTCAGCCAAGGAGTGATGCAGCTTTATCACACTTCATACAATATCGTGCAGGAGGCGCCATACCTGTCGTTAACCCTATCCGCCGAAGCAATGGGCTCCCCCAATGCATCATCAGACTTGGAAAGCAACGGCGCAGCAAAGCCTCTTGAATACAAGCTTTCTGTAGCTTCCAGCGAGCATGGCAGCGAGTCATCCAGCATGAACAGCATAAGTCCGCACTATGATGCAGCCAGGTCAGCATTCTTGCTTGTTGGTGCCTTTCCGCTGGCCGCCTGCATGGACATTCAGCAGTTTCCGAACACTGTTTTTGGCAGTGCCTGCTCGTGTTGCGCTGTAGTTTGCAGCATGCTTCACCAATGATGCGCTACTGTGCCTTGCTTGTTGCAAATCCACAGCCAGAGCTTTGATGACCAAGTTGGCACCCTTTCCCCCAACCCTTTCACAGGGACGTCATCCTACGTTTGGAGTTTCTGCGCACGCACGAGTTCAAGGTTTGTTAAAATATAATGTCAGCGTGGGATGGTGTGCTGGTGGTAGCCAGTATGAAAGTGTTCTTATGCAGCCCCACTTCCCACCCCCTCCATTGGAGCGATCACAAATGCACATTTAAAAATTGTTGATCACTTGTTGTGCTTGCCACCAGAGCATGCAAGCAAGGCACCCCGAAGTCATGTCACATTTGCGCTCCTGCCCTTTTCACTAATTCCATTTGGCCCTGCAGTTCATCATTCGGGCGGTGTGGGCGGCTGTGCTGGTGGGCGTGGTGATCCTTATTGTGGCGGTCTACATAAAAATTGACAAGGTAAGTCTGAAATGCCCCAAGCCCACTGTATGGGAATCCAAACTGTTGATTGCATATGCGGCCAGCAACCACGCCATCCTGCATTTATGGGGCACAAGGTCCGTCATCAGCTTGATATCCCCACCTGTCCTCCCCCACTTTCTCGCTCCGCAGAGTGATTCACAGTACCTCAGGGACAGCAGCATTCCCATTGTCAACCTGTCGTTTGCTGGGGTGCTGCTGCCTGCACTTCTAGGCTGCTGGCTGACGTTTGTGTATCGAGTGTACAGGTGGGTGAGGTTGTGAGGGGTGCTGACACTTTCAACTGGGTGAATGGCGGAGAGCATCCGCGTTCAGGCTGGTGGAGTGAGGGGGGCTGGAGCACAGTATACTGAGCCTGTGATGTAGTAGGCAGGGTGCGTGGGCGAGGGAAGAAACAGGCGAGAGGAGCAGGGAACTTTGCGGCAGTTTGCTGCACTGTGCTGCAT
>JAAMXP010004010.1:0-10780 GCA_019693395.1 Ettlia oleoabundans | reverse complement strand
GTGCACGGGGGAGGCCACGGCGCAGGGGGCACCCGGGCCACGATCCATGCCCAGGCATGCATACAGGCAGTCAGTGCGCAGAGTCGAGTCAATGCGCCCAATGCGGGGGCGGGCAGCACAGGGGCCGGCAATAGTCATTTCACCCGTGCTTAGTGCATTTCAACCTTCATCCCCTGCTCCTGGTTGCATGTGCCCAACTACCCGGCTGGTTGCCATCCAGTCTGCTCCACCCACCCAGTGCACCTTTTCACTGACCATGCTCCACCCTGTTTCCTGATGCTGTGCAGACATCTTCTCCATTGTGCCGCTGAGCCTGAATGAGTGGCTGCTGGTGCTGGCCTACTCGCTGCCAGTCATACTGCTGGAGGAGGTGAGCGGGCGTGGGTGAAGCTTGCATGAGCAGATCAGGGCTCTGTGGGCGTGAGCAAGCGGTGGGCTGTTAGTGGTTGGCCCATGTAACTGCTCAAGTGCAGAGCTTGCAGCCCCCCACCCCACCCAACCCAACCCCACCCCACCGTGCTGCTCCCTGCAGGTGCTCAAGTTCATCGGCCGCAAGTTTGTGAACAAGCCTGTGCTGGTGGGCAAGGCAAAGGAGGATTAAACCCCATGCCATCCACAACAGCAGCACAGCTGATGCAGACCAGAGCAGAGCACAGACAGGTGGCGGCCGCCGCCAGCAACGCCGGATTCGCCCTGAGATTCAACCACTGCAAGTATCAGCCTGCCTGCCGGGCACAGCAGGCGGGCAGCCTTCCATTTGATATCCCTTCTTATTATCAGGTTTACAACCCAGGCAGGTAGAGGTGCACACACCCCAAGTTTCCTACCAACTGATCCAGTTACCTAACCCCTTTTTCTCCCGCTAATGCTCCCTGCCCCATTGTTTGTGCCAAACCTACCGGCATTTTGAAAGGCCAGGCCGTCAACAAAGAACAGCGGAAGTGAGTACCACACGAGTGGGAGGCCCGGCTATATTCTGGCTGCTGGATGACGCAGCATGCACGCGCAGGGTTCAAGGGCTGCAAGGGACCGCTTTACCACAGAGGACATACTGCAGCCAGCTTGCAGCTGGGTGTATTTCAAGAGCCTTACAAACAGTGGCAAGTGTAGCAAAGAAGTAAGAGAGCGGCAGCTGGGAAAACGAGAGGGAAGCAGTCAGCTGAACAATGCAGCATGCAGGCACAGGCAGGAAACGATTCGTTGAGGCAGTTTGCATCGGGGTCAAGAGGGGGGAGGGCTGTGCGGTGCCTGGTGCAAAGGAATTGAGGGGCAGCATGGACCAAGAGTATACGACATGGAGAGGGCACAAGGGTGCATCCAAGCCAAGCCAGCAGAGGCGGCAGCGTGGTTGCACGCGCGGCGTCGCTGTCTGCGAGATCAAGCGAGAGCAAGTAGGGGGGTGCTTCATCAGAGCAGGGCGGCTTGCGTCGGGACTGCTACGGGCCCGGACCCAGCACCGCCAGCTGCCACAGGTGCAGGCTGGCCCCCGCGGGCGCCCCGGCCACCCCGGCCGCGACCCCAGCTGCCCTCTGGCCGATAACCGCCGCCCTCGCTTCCGCGGCCGCCACCATAGCCGCCCTCGCTTCCACGGCCGCTACCATAGCCGCCGTCCTGGGGACCACGCCCGCCGCGGTAGCCGCCGCCGCGCCCACCATAGCCGCCGTCCTGGCGGTAACCACCGCCCTCCCCACCGCGCCCACCGCGGGGCACAAAATCAGCAGAGCGACCGCGCCCGCCGCCGTAGTATCCACCACGACCCCGGTTGCCCCGGCCACCCCAGGGACCGCTGCGACCGCCACCACGACCGGAGCGCATGCCATCTGGGCCGGCAGGGGCTGCGCTGTCGGCAGGAGCCTCGGCAGCTCCGCTACCGCCGCCGCTTGCGGCATCCAGAGGGGCGGAGATGCCCAGGGACTTGTCTCCGGCAAAGGACAGAGCGCCGGGCTGAGGCATGCTCTCAGCAGGCGGTGCCGCTACTGCGCCCTCGGTCTGCAGAAGCAACAGGGTGCAGAGTGACGGCGGGGTGATAACGGGAGCAGCCATGGGAGGTATAAAGTCAAACAGCTGCTGCCAGAACGAGCAAATCAGCCCTTGAGGTTAGCCCTAAATGGCTTTGTTGCCAGCATGAACATGCGATGGGGGTAGCGAGGCCGCCAAATGCTGGCGAAGTGGTGAGGCCGCGAAATGCCGTTCCTCAGCCTCCGTTGCTACCGTATCCCAAGCGCCTGCCAAAACACAGCAAGATAGCTCCACCACCGACTGACATGTCATCCAAATACCCAAACCCATCCAATCGCACCTGGTGGATCACAGGGTAGCGAGCGTCCTCGTCATCGGCACCCGCGTCGACGGTGCCGCCAGCTGCATCCCCCTCCGCGGGCGCAGGAGCAGGGGCAGGGGCAGAAGCGGGCGCTGCCTCTGCCGCAGCGGTAGCAGGCTCCGCGGCGGCTGTGGCTGCCGCAGCAGCAGCGCCCCCGAAGAAGTGCACCACCAGGTTCTGGCCAGAGGCGGCAGCCTGCTCGGCAGTGGGCAGCTCGCCTGCAGCGGCGGGGGGAGCGGCATGGGGCGCTGCAGCCTGCGCCGACGCCGGCGTGGCGGCAGAGGGGGCGGCCACCTCCTCGGCAGCCTGAGCCGGTGTGGGTGAGGCTGGCTTGGAGGCTGGCTGCACCATGGCGGGGACGGGGTAGGGGGGCACCAGGGGGAAGAACTGCAGCGACTTGATAACCGCCAGCTTGTCCGCCAGCTCAGCGTCTGCACAGCAGGCAGAGGCACAGCATGGTCAAAGCTGCAGTCCGAATCAGCACACCCAGGGCTCTACAAGTTCAAGTGGTGCAGCCAGCACCTCTCCATACAAGGGCAAACAATTTCTGGTTACTTGCCGCCCCACAATACACAGGCCATCCAGATGCAGCTACAGCTATGGCCACGCAGCCCACCCAGACACGGACACAATTTGGACCGGGTGCGCCCGCCCCACTCCCACCCAAACAGATGCAATTTCGGCTCCACCACACGCACATGTCAGAGGGGTGATGGGTGGTGCGCCGGGCGGCAGTGCCTGGTGTTCCGTGCTGCGCTGCAGCAGCTGGGCGGCCAGCTCCTTGCAGTGCTGCAGCGCCTCTGCGTGGCTGATGGGGGCCCCCAGGGGCAGGCGCATAGACAGAGCGTGGCTCAGCAGGACCACAGCGCTGAGGTCCTCGTCTGCACAGCACCAGCACAGCGAGGGAAGAAGGCAGTGGGACAAAGAATACTGTGAAGGCAGCACATGGTGCAGGGTTGCAACAGGCAGGGAAAGCATAGCTTTTGAGCAGCCCCGCCAATCATGCGTAAGCCAAACCCCACTCAGTTAGCTGCTCCGCCAATTTCAATGCACACAACCAACCCCAGTCAGACAGGAAGCCAGGAAATCAGCCAGGAGCCCCAGGCAGCCAGGCAGCAGGCACCATGAGAACTAGCCAGGCAGCAGGCACCACCCAGTCGCCCACCTGTGAGCTGCACTCCAAAGTGCTGGGCGTAGGCCACAGCGTGTGCGCGCTCGTGGTACGCAATCTGGGCGAGGTAAGGGGTGCGGGTCAAGGTGTCAAAGTTCTGCGGTCATGACAGGGGGACAGGCAGGTGGTGGTATAAGTTGGGCACTGCATGGGGCTCGAGGGTGGGGAATAGCTGCTGGAGTCCAGCACAGAGCCTGAGGCCCCGCGAGGGCAGCCAGCACACTGACAAATTCTCTGCGCCCCACGCTGCTGCTGCTGCGCCTGCTTAGTCGATCACACGTCAATGAGAGCTCCTCCTCAGTCAGCCTCAACAAATGCTGCAATCACTGGATGCTGCTGCTCTGCTGGTAAGCTGACCAAGCTGCAGGCTTCTGCCAGACATAGGCACTGCCCTGCCCAACCACTCTGTCCCTTGGCGGCCAGCGATGACATGCAGAGCTCGCAGCAGCTGAGAAGGCAACAACCAGCACCACAGTGCCCAACACGCAGAATTGAGGAGGCAGAAGCAAATCCAGCATGTTTTGATTCTGGATAACACAACCCTGTCCACGGCATCGAGTGTTGTTGTAACAGTTTGAATCTCACTGTGCCCAAGTACATGACGTCCAGCAGCATGTCGGCAGTCTCCTCCACAGCCGCAGCTCGTGCCTCGGCCCGAGCCGCCTCCAGCGCCTCTGCGGTGGCAGCCTCCGCCTCCGCCTTGGCAGCAGCGACCGCCTCAGCCACAGCACTGCTCACGGCCTTCTCCTGCACAGTACAGCCATCAGCGAAGGAAGCGTGAAGCAAAGAGCATTGTCCTGCAAAAAATGGCTGGCAACAAGGGGCAGCTGGAGTGCCATGAGGCTTTTGCTCATGCAACAGCATGGTGCACTTGTTTGCAACGCAGGCACATGCTTCCTATGGCCGAGCTACTGCATCGCACTGCACTGCCTTGCCACATACGTGTGCCATACGCACAAAGGAGTTGGGCTGTAAACAGCTGGGCAGCGCACCTTCTCAGCCTCAAACTCAGCCTTGCCCTCCTCCCTAGCAGCAGCAACTGCAGCCTCCCGCTCCGCGGCATACTCGGCCTCCCCCTTCTGCTGCTCAGCCTTCTTTTGTGCCGCTGCACGCGAGTTAGCAATGACGCGCACCAATTCAGAAAGGCATGTCAGCTTTACCAGTGGCAGCTGCTCTGCGGGAAAGGAGGGCAAGCACTGTGCCAAACCGACTGCGGAGCCAACGGCCTCTTCACGGCTTCACCCCAGCCCTGCCCACCTGCCTCCGCCTCCTCCAGCGCCTTCTGACGAGCCTCTGCAGCCGCAGTCACCAGCTCCTCCTTGAGCGCCTCCTTGAGACCGGCAGTCATCTTCTCCAGCTCTTCGATCGCCGCCAGGAGGCCGGGCTTGCTGGACAAGGCCAGCTCCTGCAAGATTAAGTTGATGGGTCAGCGATCGAGGGCTCAGCCGGGCGCTGTGCGGGGATCAGCGGGTCAGCCCCCAGGCATGCGGCCTGCTGTTGGCTTGCACAGCGTGGCGCGGTGGGGACAGGACATCCCGCTTGCAAGCCGCGAGGCGGCTGCACGGGCCGGTCGGGCGTCCGTGCCATGCACCTGGTCGGGGTTTAGAGCCTTGCCAGCGTCCAGCTTCGCCTGAATCTCCTCCGCATTCCGCAGCCTCTTTCTTAAGTTGCGAAGACGCTTGGACAGCACCGCCACGACGGGGGACTCCACAGGCTCGGCTGCGGTGCCATTGGGCTTGCTGGCTGGCGCCATCAGCTTGCCATGCAAGGTGGCTGCGTCCGAAACTGGCGCCTGAATGAAAGGGGCACTGCCGGGGGTCCAGGGAGGCTGAGACCGGCCTGTCTTTTCGGCAAGTTTCTTTTCAAGAGCACAAGTTGGTGGTGCCGTCAACGTCGGTTATTTCCTTTTCATGGTTGCGATCTGATCCACGGTTTTGCCAGAACCAGCCGGGTTTTCGGCAAGTTGCGCACGTGATCAAGTGTGCCAATGTTGCCCCTAGTCCTGCTGAAGACGTCGCAGGCCCATCCTGTGGTGAGTGCACGCATCGAGCTGCGCTGATTAGCAGGCGTTGACTCCTCAGGCTCGCCTGCGCAAACTCTCGCTCCCGTTGTCCTACATCAGTCAGGCCTGGGCTGAGGGCTTTCCGCCCTTGGTTGTCTGCATAGGAAACAAGCGGTCCAGAGGACGCCGCTCCAGAGGGTGCCGCAGCCACTGGCGTGCCCCCACCGCCCTCCTGCTCCTGCCCCCAAACCACCCAAATTTGTGTTCACTGTCTCAACACATACAGGGACATCAATGCACTCCAGTCATGCCCTCGTTAAGCACCCGTTTCAAGTTGTGTCCCAAGGGATAGCAAAGTGTGGAATAATCAACTCCGCCTATTTAAACCCGTGTGTTTGTCATCCAGCTGGTTGAGTTGAAGAATGGCGAGACGTACAATGGGCACATGGTGCAGTGCGACACTTGGATGAACATCCACTTGCGCGAGGTCATTTGCACATCCAAGGTGGGTGTGGGTGCCGCAGCCGAGGGGCCAAAACTGCAGCCTCGCGGTTTATTCCAGCAGTCAGCTGCCACGGCACGCAAACCTTCCCGGAGACGCGTTGGAACTCTTTGTCGCTCTTCCCAAGTACTAACGTGTGCAACCATGGGCATGCCATCTTGCAGGATGGAGATCGGTTTTGGCGCATGCCTGAAGCATATATTCGCGGCAACACAATCAAGTACCTTCGAGTGCCAGATGAGGCGAGGCGATGGGGGCTCGCACACTGCCTCATCACCTTCAAGAACATGATGCATCATTCAGTCCATCATTTTGGATCGAGGGTTATACTTCATGCAGCATATTTCATCAAGTGGCGTTCCTTTGATGCTGCAGGTACTGGACAAAGCCAAGGAGGCTGACTTCAGGCGGGACGGTGAGCCTGGGGCTGTTGCAGCAGGGATTGGAGAGGCAGGAGGGGCAGCATTGGGGCTGACCGACTGTTGTAAAGAGGGTGTGGTGTGTTGGCGCTGGCAGGACGGTGGCAGTTGGGCCTTATATAGCCGAGCAGCTGGTTCCTGTAGCCTGCCGATTCATCAAGCTCCATTGTCTCATCTGGCTTGTGTTGCAGAGAAGCGGCCCGCAGGCGGTGGCAGGGGCCGTGGTGGCAGAGGCGGTGGCCGTGGGGGCGTAGGAAGGGATGGCGGCAGGGGCCGCGGCGAGGGCGGCAGGGGAGGGAGGGGCGAAGGTGGCGGCCGCGGTGGCAGGGGCTGACTGCTGCCCAAATCAAACAACGGCATTCGCCTTGTGACCTCTCTGGCAACGCAGCCAGTTTTTTTTGTGCTGCAGCCATGCCTGCTATGTTTTTCTTGAGCTTCACATCTGGTCGCTGGCTTGTCCGCTGCTGCAAGATCCGACTCTTCTGACAGCCACCCACCCAACCTGACTGCCACTCTCTCTTCCATTCATTGACGTTGAGGCTGCTACCACTACCTGTCCGATATTGTACAAACCCATTACAATAACATGTAACCCTCTGTAGGCAACTGCTTTGCTGGCTGTTTCAAGCATAATTGGACAAACAACCTTACTGAAGGGGTGTGCAGGGACAGCAAGCTTGTGGTGACGGCTGACCTCACTTTGCCTGGAGAAAGTAAAGGGGTAATAGGCTGAGCATGTGTATGACTGCTAATGATATGGTTGCATGAAGGGTAGCTGGGTTACACACCGCAGATGGCAGGCCTCTGTTGGGACAGCTACCCGCCGCAACACCTCGACTGCTGCCGTTCGGGCTGCGCTGGTTGCACAATGGGTATGCTGATGCCGCGGGGCATGGGGGCAGGCTCCTCCGCTTCGGCCTGCTGCGACTCCAGGCGCCGCTTGCGCAGGATGCTATGGATCTGCAGGGGGCAGGGTGGAGTTTGGCGCACGCTCTGAGGCATCAGGGGAGGAGGGTGGCGTTTGTGAGGCGGTGCCCTGCTGCCATGTAGATGGGACGACACCGAGGAGGGTCGATGGACGCCCTGTCACCCGGCGTGTAGCACATGGTGACCCCTGCCTGTGAAGCACCACCCGACGCTGCATGGCATGTGTGACTTCGCTGCTGTTGCAAGTGCACCTCTTCTACCACACGCGAGAAAGCTTGCTCTACATTGCTGCCTTGAAGCGCACTCGTCTCTATGAAGAGCAGCCCCTCACGCTTTGCTGCAACCCAGCAGTCAGGCCGGCCACAGGAACGTCAACATCAGTACCAGCATGTTGGCCGCACAGTTTCTGCTTTTGGTGCAATCAGTCTGCCAGTTGTGGAGGCCATTAGAGAGTGCAGCAGATTGAGGAGTCACAGCAATATGCCTGCCTTTGGGCACAGAACATGTTGGTAGGGAAGAACAGATGGTAACAGTAGCTGGCACTGTATTGTGGGAAAATGCAGCCAGCCGGTGGCACCGCATGCACACCTAGCTCCTGTCCCTGCTCCATGCCGACCTCCCTCTGCTCTGCCAAATCAGTTTTGTTGCCCACCAGCATCACCACAATGTCGCTGCTGGCGTGCTCCCGCACCTCCTGCGCAAGCAGGGAAAGCGGCACACTGTGTGAACATATATGCGGGGCACGGCTGAAATATGTGGGCAAGCAACTACGGGAGGATTGGAGCGTTGCCAAAGTAGTCAGCTCAACAGGGCTCTTGTTGTGGGTGGGATCATCCGCATGCCATGGGTAACAGCTGCATTTCAACCACACACCGCCAGCCACCGTGGAATGCTCTCCAGAGTCCTTGCATGTGTGACATCATAGACGAGAAGGGCCCCCACTGCACCGCGGTAATAGGCATTTGTGATGGCCCGGTACCGCTCCTGCCCTGCTGTGTCCCAAATCTGCAGTGGCCAAGTGGCAGCAGCAGCAGAAGCAGCAGAGCTGCCATTGGTCGCAGGCGGATTTTGCTAGAAGTGGGCTGTCCCGATATTGGTGCCCGGCGATCCAGCCCTCCTGCCTTGGCCCTCACGCTCGGAAACACCATAACCCAATGTGACACTACGCAAAGAATGGCCAGTGTTCGCAGGGGACCTGGCACCTGGCACTTCACAAGATCCCCATCAATAGTCAGAGCCTTTGTAGCAAACTCTACTCCTGCAGGGGACAAGCAGTCACAGCACCCAGCTCGAGGAAGAACGGGCACCCAAGCCTGCAAGTAAGGCTGCGGCAGGGGGTGACGCTGCTGTGCTCCTAGCGGGTGATTGTGGCTGGTTGCTCGTGCTGCTGCGACAAAGGGAAAGCAGCCACACACACACCTATTGTTGGCTTGGAGGTTTGCGAGAACTCGTTGCGGCAGAAGCGGCTGAGGCAGTTGGTCTTACCCACGCCAGAGTCCCCAATCAGCACCACCTGCGGTGGGTACCACAAGCAGGGGCGGCAGCACGCTGGGAGACCAGCAGACATAGCAAGATGGTGCTCATGCACACCGACGTGCCTCGAGGTGGGCCGGCAGCCTCTGATAGGTGACATTGCTGCAGTGACACTGGCTGTCATGAAACACAACTTCTGCATGTTGTAAGCCTCATTCACTAGCGCTGTTCAAGAAAACAAAGTAAAGAGGCAGATGGGTGAATCCTTGCTCGCTCCCAGCCATCAATGCCACCATTGCCTTGAGGAGCATGTCATAATCATCCTCGGATCTTTGGCGGGTCATCGCTCCTGCCAGTGTTGTAATTGTAGTGCCACAATGGTCGGTGGATGGCCGTACCAAGCCAGAGACCGATAAGAGCAGAGGAGCAAACACCAATGGGCAGACAGCCCGGTGAAGCAGCATGGCATGCCCGCAGCCAGAACTGATGCAACTCCCTGTTGATCTCAAGCCTTGCAGGTGCGTACAAAGACGCGTCCCTCTAGGGGCGGTTGTGGTCAACTGGGCTGCTAGGCAGTGGCGGAGGGGGCAGGTTGACGCTGATGGCGGCAGGAACTCAGGCTCCTGCAGCCACAGCGGCCCCCCCCCCCTCTGGGCATCGATATAAGAACTATATATGTCTTGCGACTTACTTTGCCGGTTTGTCGGGCGTATGCGCGAGCCGCTATTGTGTGCCCGGCAGTGACAACACCTTCAATCGCTCTGAGGCTGGCAACTGTTAAAGTTGGGCCCAGGGCTATATATGCAGATAACGGTGAGCCCCCAGATCCGATGACGGTTTGCCAGAATCGCTTGCGCGCGCAGGAGCTACCACGAACTACCACGTCAGCCAAAATCGTAGCCAAGAAAAATAGGGGGAGTTAATCCGCCCCATCTCATCAGTTTGTGCATCCACTTGATCGCCTCGGTAGTTTGTGCACAGCTGCATCAATGCCGGCGGCTACAGTGGACTGGGCAGCTTCATTGGCGGCAGCCCTTGTGACACACGGCGCCCTGCCTCCCGCCGCGAAGGAGGGATTACGAGCGGCATTCAGGAGGAACACCGAGGTTGTCATGTAAGCATCCAGAGCCTGGGTTTGCCCCGAAGCGCTGCCATCCCACTCATCCCACGAGCTTTTCCCAATTCCTTCCCCATTGCAGCATTGTTCTTGCAAATGGTGAGGACTTGGAGGCCTTCGACCTGCTGCGGGACGGCTTGCCCTCGGAGCAAGTCAGCCCCGCCCACTTCCTCGGCATCTCGGCTCCCAGCGCCACCCTGAGGGCCATCCAGCAGCAGGAGCTGGTTTTCGTCGATGCCAACACCCATGACAGGTGCGGCGGCATGCCTTACGCATGCCTTACAGGCGCCCTGACCTCAGGCTGCGCCGGAGGGTAGCGGCAGCTGCTTCCAGTGTTTCAAGGCAAGCCTGTTCTGTCTTCTGCTCTTCCGTTGACAAACCCCCCCCCTCCTCCCCCAATATCACTGCTGCAGAGAACAGTTAGACGACTGGCAACAGTTGCATGCGGCTGGCATTGACTGGCTGTTGGTTGCGCCGCTGGCTTGCGGTGGCGGCGGCGAGCAGCGGCCACTGACACTGGAGGTCAAGCGGCGAGTGGTGGGGTCGGTGCTGGTCGGTGGCCGTGGTGGCGCGCCCAGTATAGATAGCGGCTGGCTGCAGGAGTGGGCCCAGGAGATGGGCTGCCTCATCAGTCACGCCAGCGTCCAGCTCATGGAGGTGAGCGTGGAGCGGCATGGGGACATCAGCGAGGTCTCAGCAGAGTCTCCACTGATGGTAGCAGCGGCGGGGATTGGTTGCGGTCGCTGGAAGTACCACAGCACTAAAGGGCAATGATCGATGGGTTTGTCATATAGTGCCCGACAAAGCCGGGGGGACCCAATAGCCAAGAAAAGGGTTCAAGTATGCGCG
>JAAMXP010003990.1:0-15069 GCA_019693395.1 Ettlia oleoabundans | reverse complement strand
CCCTTCCCCCCTCCAACCAATCGTACCCACACACCACCACCCACCCACACTCACACGCACCCTCATGCACACGAGTATCCCCTCACCTGTGCGCGCATGAAGTCCTTCCTGTCCAGGCACAGCCGCACTTGCTCCAGGATGTACGCAATCTTCTCGGTCTTCGCCATCGCGCCAAACGTCTCCTGCACACATTGCCAAATACGCACGTGCGTACAGCACAGTTGAGATAGTTTTGAGTAGAAAGCAAGGTTTCCGGCATGGCCATGGCCCCAAACATCTCCGGCACGTATGGTTCCCCGCAACGCCAAGCATTGACCCAGCCCAACGAAGCGAACAAACCAGGGAGCAATGCAGTACCACCTTGAATAATGTGATTGACCCAGGAAGCACAACAGAGGCAGCAAATGAAGAAGACTCAAAGCAGTGAATGTTGAGGTAGTTACGGCAAATGCCCCGTGTGCCATCCATTAAGCACACAGGACACGAACACTTACGACGGTACCATGATCGTGGTACCATCCAACTGCTGCGGGACCCAGCCAGTCTGTGCACCGGTGGGGGCGTTTTTATTGGCCACCCTGTTCGATTACGAAGACATTGAATCAAAGCCACACTCATCATCGCAGCAGAGAAGGCCCGCCCCCTTGAGAAAAAACTGGTATCAGAAGCCACACTCACAACCGCAGTATGCTGCAGTACAAACGCCCGCCCACTTTATACAAGATCAATATCAGGAGCCACACTCACCACTGCCACCTCCTGCAGTATCTCCGCCGCTTCCTGCACCTTGCCCTCTTCCTCCCTCATGCGGGCCAGCTGCCGAGTGAGTCGAGCACGCTCAATCTCCACATAGATCTGCACCAAGAAGCGGAGGACCCAACAGAATTAAAATTTTTTTTAAAGAGATCGCTGGAATAAGGCCATGCGCGCACCGACACAACACACAATTTTTGGAACAACTTTAGTGAATTGCAAGCACCATTGAACACAAGTGCAGGCGCATGCATTACGCTTGCCCACCCAGCGGCCAGCCACCACAACAGCCCCACCTTCCCCTCAGTCAGCGCCTGAAGGGTCTTTAACAGCTCCACCTTGGTTTCCTGCAGGCGACCACGGCATGGCGCAGCGCGGCGTGGGTTAGCATGCAGTGCATCGTGTCGTAGCATGGCACGACAGCATGGCATAGCGTGGGCAGGCCCACAGCGTGCCATTTGCCTGGCCGGTTGCAAGCGGCATGAGCCAGCCTGGCGGAACCAAGCAGCTAGCCCGAGCTAAGCAGCTATAACACTGGCGCAGTGCCGCAGTACTGCAGCGAGGATGGCTGTATGGGGCGGCAGATGCCATAGCCTGTGCCATGCCATGCAACGCAGCTAACACTGGCGGAGTGCCGCAGCGAGAATGGCTGCACGGAGCTGCAGAGCACCCAGGGTATGCCATGCCATGCTATGCATGCCGCCAGCACAGGCTGTATGCTGTATGCTACGGCCCGCATTGCAGGTCTTCCCGCCTGGCTGCCCTGGTGAACCAATCCCTGTCAGCCATGTTCAACTGCAGCCACCCCTGGTGTACCCTTGCAACCCCCGCAACCTTTCCGTGCCTAACCCCCAACCCAAGACTGCTTTGAAGCCACAGCCAACCAAGTGTGGCATTGCCCACCTCCCTCGTACCACAACTTGCCTTGTCTGGTGCTTGTGCTAGGTATCCCATGCACTGCCGCACCATGGCCGTCACCGCCTGCTTCAGCTGCCCCCGCCGCTTGGACAGCAGCACCACATACTCCTGCACCTGCTTCCATTCGCCCGCTTCATGCAGCACCTGAAGGGGGGAGGGTAAAGTAGTAACGGGAAGTTACGGGCTGGGGCTCTATCTTATGGCTGGCTCGAGAAAAGCGGTAAGACTGCCATGTGGCAGAAGGCTTGGTGCCAGAAGGTGAAATACAGCATTGGACAAGGAATTGTTGGGTTCGGCTGTGTTGCCTTGGATGACGGAGCTGCCAACAAGGCTGCACCTCATGTTGATGCCTGCTGCCAGCAGCTGGTCAGGGGTAGGCTGGCCAAACTGCCGACAAAATGAAAAGCCTTTCTGATGGGAGACCAAAATGGGAGGCCGAAGTCTGCTTTCAGGCGCCTGCCAGGATACCAGCATGTGTCTGCTTTGTTTGTTGTGGAATATTGGGCATGCGTATAGCAGGTTGATACAGGCAGCTGCCAGCAATCAGCGTGGCAGGAGGCGGACCGCACCTCCAGCACCGCTGTGCAGGCCTTGCGCGTGGTCACAATGTCCTCCGCCACGCGTCCCTGCTTCTCCAGGCCCAGCAGCCCGTCGATCGCCTCTTGCCTTTGCGTCTTGGCTAGCTCACGAAAGCGGGCAACCTCGCTGTCCACCTTCTCTTGATCGAGCGCAGCCGCCTTAGAGCCGGCCTCCTCCGTGTCCATGTTCATTGCCGGGACGGCGCTGGCTGATTAGTGGGCGATGCAGGCGGAGGTCGAGTTGTGATCAAGCGGGAGAAGTGGGCAATGATGGACTTCCGCGGTGATTTTGTGACGTCGAAATCGCAAGAATGCGTACAGGTAGACCATTTGCATAGCAGGCGCCCGAAAGGAGCGCTCAGCGGTACTCAGGCTGTACACATTTGGGGCCGAGACTAATGAGCCCTTACGCCCATCCCCGGGTGTCGATTGCCGCCCGAGGGACTTTGCAGCCTGAGAGCAACACCGATTCACGTTGGGGTTTTGATCCATTCGCCTGCCTCTCGCAGTCAGCTGCTGCAACCGGGCCCGCATGGCGGACGAGGAGCCAGTGAACCCTCAGATCGAGGTCGAGGAAGCGTGCAAGCCGCAGTGCATCAAGTTGTGGCTAGAGTACCAGGCAAGCAGGTGGCGGGAGAGGCTTTAAAGCAGGCCGTCACTCTTGTTTGCGTAATGTAGTCGAAGAGCGTATGATGCAGGCAGCGCGCCCGTCAGGTCCGCACAGCAAGCAGGGCAGCAGAGGGTCGCTGCCGCTGCTGCCACGAGGCAGGCATCGCCACCTCTGCTCCCGTCTTATGTGCATTCATCTGTGCATTCATCACATGCCGCCCGTTGTTCCGCCCGTTTTTACGTGCGTTGTGCCGGATCAGCCGACCATGTCTTTCTGCTGGTGCTGCCATCGCTGCAGGCATGCGCTGAGCGGGTAGAGAAGGATGCAAGCGGCGAGGCGCACTGCACCGGCCAGTACTTTGACTACTGGCACTGCATAGACAAATGCGCGTCCAAGATCTTGTTCTCACGGCTCAAGTGAGCAGCTGGTGCTTGTGAGGCGCGCACGACAGGTAGCAGCACCCAGCACCCAGAACGCCGCCACCCCTTGTCCTGCACAGAAATATCATGGGTGCAGCGCAGCCTTGATGGCAGCAAACTGCAGAACATTGGCATGATTGCAAAGTAGTTACCAGTTGCATTGTAACACAAACACTGTGTGTTGCTGCCCAGCATTGCCCAGCAAGTCTGTCCAGCATTACTAGCCGGCGAGGGAGCTCCTCTTGTCTGGCGGCATGTGGCAGCCACCATGGTTGGTACAATTCGCAACCTTTGCCAGGCTTGACACGCGGCTAGTGTTTGACCTGTGGCTGGCGTGATGGCAAGCGTCACAGTGCCTGCATTAGGGCCTAAGCGACTTGCTGTCACTTGGTGCAGTAGGGGAGTCGCCTGCTTACGGTAAGGTAATCTCTGTCGCTTGCTCTGATGCCCCCGTGCCGACCGGAATGGGAAACTTCATTTGCTTTGTCAGCATTACGGGTAAAGGATCAGCTTTGGTTTAAGGCCGTTCAGGGTAGGCTGAGCAAGGACGCATCACGGAGTACCAAGCAACAACGGTCGCCGTACTGCAGTCTACTGCGCCGTGGCGGCGGATATCAAAAGATCAAACTGGTCCCCGAGGATCCTCTCGCGGAGCCCGCCTCCTCGTAGCTTTTTTATAATTTCATGCATGACTGACCCCACGGGCAGCCTGCCACAGTAAGTGCTCAAACCAACCTCCCTGCATCGTCAAACCGCTCGGCCGGTAACAAACCCGAGTTATATCCGATCAATCTCTTGTGTTATTGGTTGATTGCTCGGATGCATGCTCGGATGGCATGGGACGGCTCTTCAGCTGTCCAGGCTGCAGCCGGTGGTGTCCGGCAAACTCCTGCACCAGGACTGGCATGCGCACGTCCACATCTACACGGTGCCAGTACATCGCAGCAGCAGCCGTGGTGGGAGCAGGCGGCGGGTGAGGCACAGCCCGTAGCGTCAGCTGCGGGAATCACCATGCCGCCCCTGCGGAGAGCTGCCAACATTGCCTGCTCGCTTAGCAGTGCTACTAGATCTTTCAAGAGGATAGCACACAAGAGGAATAGCACCATGATTTACCATAAGCAGTGTTGCATTTTGCTGCAGCAGAGGAGGGAGGAGTGACGACGCTATCTCGTTCAAACAGCGCCAAGCGTCGGCTGTTTGGCCAGCCTGGCAGCGTCAACTGCAATAGCGCCCCGCTGGATTTCCCTTCCCCCAGCAAGCCAGCTCAAGCTATACGGCGGAATGCCGTGTCGATACCCCTCATAGCTCTAGCAACGCTGCTGTTTCTAGCAATGTGTGCCGTGACTATCAGCCGCTCTGAGAGCGGCACCGCTGGCAGTAGCGGCTACGGCAGGGTCGGCGGCTCAGGGCGGCGAAGGCGCCTAATCTACCAGGCAGAGGCGGCTCATGCTACATTGCACATGGAATCATCTTCTACCACAGCATCCAAATGGGCAACATCCTTTGACGCAGTGGCAGCAGCAGTGCAAACAGAAGGCACACCTTCAGCGACAACAGGGCACTTGCAGCAGCACGTAGCAGCACCTGCGGTATCCGTAGCGTTGCGCGCAGCAGCAGCGAGCCGCCGTCGCATTCGGCAGCCGTTGTGGAATGTAACACTGCTTCTTGAGACAAACGGGCAACAGCAGCTGCAGCTACAAGAGAGCGTAGCGCAGCAGCAGCATGTTGTGCGGGCGGTTGCCAAGGCAGCAGCTGCTGCTGCAGGTGCGGCGGCTGCTGCTTGCCTCATGCATCGCACACTTGCTTGGCCAATAGAACGCAGCTGCTATCACCTGATTTCATTTCAGAGCTAGTTCTGTAATGGAAACATGAGCAGCTGGTTCTTGGCTCCCGTGTTTTCTCGAATGCGATTAATTAATATTTATAGTTCATCTTTACTCCTTGTCCTGACCACGCCAGCCCGGCCAGGGAAACATATCGCTGTTCAAAGGCGAGGTGCCTGCCCGACTCCCCAAACTGCCTGCAGGCTCTGGGATTGCAGCAGCCCAGCTGCACTCCTGGGAGGTACTGCAGCCATCATCAGCCGAGGGCAGCAGTGCTCGGGCGCCAGGCGGCGGCAGCACCACACTCGTTGTCACCCTGCTGCTGCCGCAGCAGCCTGCCAGGCGCTTGGCGGCTGCACTTGGGCAGACCCCAATGCTGCCCTGCATTATCAAGCCATCATTTCTGGAAGCTCCCGACGCCACCGACGGCAGCAACGTCAAGCCGACGTCTATCAAGCTGCGAGCCGTGCAAGTTAAATGCAAGGGTGAGCGCCGGTGGTGAAAGCAGTAGTGGGCCAGCGTCGTTCAGATACAACAACAGCAGCAGCAGCAACAGCAGGGCTAGCACCACCAGCAAGTGCCTCTGTGCTGCTTGCACTGCTTCTGCACTGCTTCGTGGCATGTACTGCGCCATGCAATCTGGACGTAAGGCAGCTACGCAGCCCTGCCTCTTTGCCTGCCTGCCTAGCTGCCTACCTGCCTGTTGTTGATTGGCTTGGCTGGTAGCATTTAGCTCCGATGCCTGTTCTCAACTATCCTCCTGCCTTGCTGCCTCACCCCGCTACGCACCTTGCAGCCGCCAGCTGCGAGCACCAGAGCAGCATGGAGGAGGGCCTTGGCTTGTTCCTGGGATGCTCCGGCAGCAGCAGCAACAGGGCTATGGCTTGATGTCAATTACTGCCGCAGCTATTTGGTGAAGCTAGGGCAAGCACTTGGCCTTGTTCCTGATGGCGAGGGTTCATGTCGCCGCTTGCCGCTCCCCTGTTGTGGGAGCGGTTGTACCTTCACATGTTTGGCACTATAGCCATGCCTAACACGCGCAATGGTATTTTCAGACATGGACATGAAACCTCTACGTCTCTGCCTACACTGCGCCGACTGACTGCCTGGCTTTGTTACCTCTTATCACGCAAACCAATAGCTGCAGATCGCTTCACCTTGTTGTTGGATTAGGCTCGTTGCATGCCATGTTGCGTTCCATACATGTTGCATGTTTCAAACAAACCATTGATAGCATAGTATCCTGTTAGATATAGCTTGCTGTAGACAAGTATATGTGGAGGCGGCTTTGCTCAAAAAAAGGCCTAGAGCAGGGGGCATGAATACTGGCAGGCTATTGGGTTTGCATTGATCAACGCATTGTGGATTAAGCCATCAGGGAATCAGTGGGTAGAAAGCAAAGGGAATGGCAGCTCATGGGACGAACACACATGGGAACCTGCTAATCCAATGATATCAGTAGCAGGTATTTACCCCCACCCACCACCAGGCAAATAGTACAATTGTAGATAGAAATGAGGAGTGCTTGCAGTGGAACGGGGCGGGACTGTATCGCAACATACATAATACATTTCGTGCCAATCACTACTAACTAAAGCTATAGGCGAGTTCAACATTGACCCCACACACAATCAATGCAAGGTAGCATTGCTGCCTCACTGCCGGGGGGGCTGCCAGCTAGCTGCGCATGCAGGCAGGCAGGTCTGACTCTGGCGAGGAGTATCCAACGTTCCCGCCTGCTCGGCACGACAGGCTTCTGGCTGCTTGCTTGCTGCTTGGCGTCATATAACTGCTAGGGTGCTGATCCAACTTCGAGTAAACTCAATATCGCTGCTAGTGCTGCACCACTGACGTCGACATGTCAAGAATGCAGTGCTCCTAGAGCTGCCTGACACGCGACTCAGTAAACCTCAACTCAGTACTGCTGCAAGGTCTGGGTAATGTCAACATTGTAGTGCTCCTACTGCTGCATGCTGGTACTGTGGCGCCGGGCTCATCGAAGTAATGCTCAGCAGCAGGACCCTTGCTGCTGGCGGCAAATGCGGAAGCCTCCTGCACGTCAGAGAAACGATGAAGGGGTGGGGTTGCTAAGAAAAATCCCGCCTGTGATGCTAAGGAACCAAACGTTACCCTGTGCCGCTGGAAAGGAATCAAGGGCGGGCAGACAGTACATGCTGCCGCCCGTCTGGCTGAAACCGCATGGCAAGCCAGCAGCTGCAGCCCAGCAGCTCAGCCCAGCAGCTCAGCCCAGCCAGCAGCTGCCAGCAAACCACGGTGGCAGGAATTCAATCATGCCCATGTATACCCGACGATATGCATGCGACCCTAAGCTAGGGATGCCTTGGCAGCAGGATATTACCCAGCTTCAGACCACAGCGGCAGAGGGAGATCATAAAGTGATGCACACCTGCGATAGCAGTGGCCGCACGTGATGATCCATCCACTCGGTCACAGCCTCGTCGATGCGAGGCACCAGCAAGGGGATGAGCGCTAGGCCGGCGGCGCAGGGCGTCAGCTGGCGCAGGCGGGGGGGCAATGCGGCGGCCCAGGTGGCGCGGGACAGCAGCTGACCAGTGGCCCACACGGTCCTGCAGGGGGGGCAGAGAGGAAGAGGAGGTCTCTACTAAAGCGAGGGCAAGGGGATTTTTATTTAGGGTTTAGAGGCAGGGCAGGGAACACACAGCTTCAAATGCAATACCCATTCCGGTTATCTTTTCCAATCCAGTGCAAGTCAGTTGTTGCCATTGCCTCGAAGGTAGCGGAGTGGGTGAACAGTCACCCTGGCACTCAGGCCAGGCAGGTGGGGCATGATGGTCCAAAAGCCCAGCAAAAACGACACAAGTGCACAGCAAGTCCGCCTAAGCTGCCATTTTTGCGTCTTGAATGCTAGCTCAAATTGTGCTTGCGCAGCATTCTGTACTTGCCTGTTGATGGCGACAGCAGGGATGACTAATGAAGCAGCTGAGTGCCACAGGGCGGTGTCCAGAACGGCGCCGGCCACTGGCACCGCCACTGAGCGCTGCTCGCGAATACTGCTGGCATGGTAGACCGCGGATGGCGGCAGGCACGTGGCGCAGGCTGTTGCTGCTGCGTTGAAAGGCGAGTAGTGCAGGCTAGAGGGAGACGTGGGAATCGGCAGTTCAGGTGCAAACGCGGTTGGGAGAGCTGTTATGGCTGGTGTGGCAGATTCAGGGGTTGCTGCAGGGGTGGCGGCGGTTGCTGCAAGGGGCGTCAAGGGTGCATGCTGCTGTGCCGAGGTTGAGGCCGCACGGTTGTAGGCACGCATGCCTTTGTCTACTGTGTCTGCCAGGCCGTATAGAGCCACAACCGCGTAGCTGCAGGGGCGTAGGCAGGGCGGTAGAGATCGCAGTGGTGGGTGCAATGCCTGTGGGACGGTTTGGAAGGTTGATATCTGCGGCAAAGGTTTGGCGCTGCCTCACCTGCCAAGGTAGATTCTTCTGCTGATGAAGGGCTTGAGCGCCTCTCCAAAGTCGCCTGCGCGGGAAAGGCAGGAAGCGGGGCAGGCGAGGTGATGGCGGCGCCGGCGCAGGAACAAGATCCCTGCGGTGGCTCCCCTCGGGGCGCGCGTGGGGTGCGGCGCTCACTTGTGAAAGCCACATATCGAAGCAATGAGTCGCGGAAGACGTCGTTACTCTGCTTCCCGGGGCTGTTCGCGAACGAGTGCGCCATTGCGAAAGCTCAAAGCCTAGAATGAGCTGCACCGATGCCCCGAAACCTCATGACAATGCCAAGCGCGGAGCAAAGCTAAGAGCAGGGGGCCATCAATCCGCATCGAGGAGAACGAAACGCGTCTGCAGTACACCCAGGACACCACATGTTTGTTCTGGGCCTGTGCACATTCCTCTCAAAACCATGTAATTTGTGCATCTCTGGTTTATTGCATCCACTTGAGGTGCCGTTGTCTCGCCAAGGGGTCGGCGACCACCCGCCGCCGCTGCAGGGGCGCCTGTGCCATGGCCTGTACTTCTGGCGTAGTGGCCCTCAAGAATGCCATACTTACAACAAGATTTCATTTGGTATTTGGCGTGGTATTATATTTTCCGGCTGTATGCAGCCAGTAAAAAATGACGAGGTCAAACATCCCAGCGGCGGGGGCGCGAATTGGCCACCGCCGTTGCTGAAGCGCTGCCTCCCAACCAACGCTGCCGACAGCAATCCAGTGCCTGCGCCTCAGCCAGGATGTACTGCGCGATACCGTACATCACCATGTGCAGTACAAGAAACTACAAGTACACCAGCGCCAGTCCTGCCGGGAGGAAAACTGCCTCCATCACTAGCTTCATCAGCACGAAGCAGGTCACCGCCAGCGCGATCGAGATGGGCAGCGCCGGCAGCGCACGGTGGGCAGTGGCCAGCCACAGCAGCGTGCACCCGAGGCCTGCAATAGCGGAGAAAGCGCCACAGCGACGGGGGCATCACACAAAGCACACGTTGAGCGACGCGGCCCCGTTGCTATGCACCGGCGGCTATGGTTGCTGCAGTGTGCCACAGCAGTAGGCCGTAATGTCGCCTCCAGAGGGAGGGAGCAGCCCGGAGCAGTAAGCAAATCTGAACCAAGAGGGTCTGAAATGGATAGCGATGTGTGCCACAGCAGGCTGCACACATCCCGCCCTCACGTCAAGAAGCTCCGAGCAGGCGCCAACAAATCCAGCAGGGATTTGCAGCTCACCTGCCAATATGGCAAGGTAGGTGGCAAACGCCGCTGCCCAGCCCGAGAAAGCGGCACGGCTGAGGCAGAGCGAGTAGAAGATGAAATCGCCCTGCAATGGCAGACCAGTAAATGATAGTCAAGAAGTGATCACAGCGCTGCAAGGGACGTTGAGGGAGCATTGACATCGGAAGCTGCAAAACCTTGCCAAGAGGACCAGCAAGCCGGCAGCTGACTGAAGGACGCCATGGCTGCTGCAGTTGTGCGGCAGCACACAAGCCAGGACCCCCATCCTGGTGCAGACCACCATCAAGCAAACACCTAGCAACGCTGCTGTACGGACCAGGCCCAGCTTGATGCTATCTGGCAGGAAGAAAGCATCCTCCTCCTCATCACCGTCCCCCTCCGCATTTGCTGCCGGCGCTGCAGGCTGCCGCTCCTGTGCTGCTGCTGGCTGCTGGGTGGGACGCTGTAGGAGCGCCTGGGTGTCTGACTCAGTATCAGGCTCAATTTCTAGTTCCCCCTCTGTCTCTAGCTCTACCGCGACATCCCGAGAGCTGCCTGCTGCAGAGTCGTGCGGCTGCCAAGCCATGCCGGGGGTGCGTGTGCGTCTGGCTGCCGGCGAGGCAGGGGGCGTGAGAGAGAGCTGCACAGCCGAACCAGCTGCTGACGGCCTGGCTGGTAGTCCTGTGAGCAAGCGGGGGCAAGGGCGGCGGCAGGGAAAGAGAAGGTTGGGTGGCAGTGAGCAGGACAGGAGATTAGCAATGCCTAAAACGCAGCCATTATGAAGCCGAACAGGCTTAGAATTTGACTAAGCAAGGGACCCCACGGGTATCCCTCGCTCTCCACACGTGTTATCCCCTTGGATGGACCACACACCGCAAACATGTGCCACATCTTACCTTGATGCCTCCCTGCCGCATCACCTTCTTCCTGCTGCACAGCTGGAGGCATCGCCACGACGGTGCTCACACCCCCATGCACCGCTGTCTCCTGCATTGGCCCTTCCGCATCCAATGCTTGCTGAGGTGCACCACGTCGGACTGGCCTCGCTTCATACACCAAGGCTGGCAGCGTTTCCTCCCTCTCCTGTGCAAGCTCCACCAGCATCTTCAGCGGCCCTCCCGGAACCAGGACTGCAAGGCGCATGGGAAGAAAGCTGGGTGGCAGGTGAACATAAGCAGAGAGGCAGGCGAAAAGATGCAGGGCAACAGGAGCGAGAGCGCAGCTTCGCTAAATGACCTCACAAAAACAAAAGTACTGTGCAATAAAAATTACAGGAACAAGAAAGCAGGGCGGTGCATTCTTGGGCGCAGCTCAACAAGTACACGCAGCTAGTAGGCACCAACGAGGTGATGCAGCTAGCAGCGAGCAATGAGGTAATGTATTTCGGAGGTATTGAGGGGCCTGGTGCTGCATACATGGCTGCGGTATGTGGCCATGCCATTTCCAGGCTCGTAGTGATGTCCACATGCCAGCAAGCTGCCAACTGGAAATAAGCCACCGGCTCACCCGCCACCACATCATACACAGCCATGGCCACCAGAAGGGTCCAGGTGGTCCAGGGGGGAATCCAGGTGAACACATAGGCGGTCACAACACCTGGAAATAGGGGGCCGAACGAGGAGACTCTGCTATCCTAAATTCGACACGGGCAGGGAGGCAGTGATGCGACGGTGGTGTGGCAGAAGAAGGGGGCACGAAAGAACGTGTGGGGAGTAAGCGCACGCTTGTTTCAGGCAGGACGATTCGCTGGGTACCGGTGATGATGAGAGCAGAAGCAATTGGAAACTAGGCATGCCACAATGGACCAGGGGAGTAAAACCTGCCTGTAACGATGAGGTAACATTGTTTCATCAACAGGGGTGCCGGGAAGAAGAATAGGGTTAAAGAACCCACAGCCTGCAAGGAGCGAGGAAGGTAGAAGTGCAGGTGATGCGCATGATCTACAGTGCGACCAATACGTGCCAACGAGAAAAGGGCTGATACGCCGAGGCTGCCACGACCACACCACACGGTGATATAGGATAGGCATCACACAACCTTGCTATGAGCAAAGCACGGAGACGGCTTGTGGGGTTTATGTCCAGCGCACTGCCGCATTGTTGTACTGGCGGGAGGCCTCACCGCAAAGTTAAGGAGCACGTATGTGAATGTGATGAAGTCAATGTGGACATGCCATTTTTGCAGCAGCTGGATGGCAATCAGGCCCGTAAGCACGAAGAAGATGCTGCGGCGAGCGTGGTGTAGGCACAATTGGGAGGGGTGGAGGATTGAATGGGTAAATGGAACGGATGGGGCAGCTCAGGTGCTGTTTGGCGGGTGTCGTCACAAATGCCATCACCCTTTGCGATGGGCCAGGGTTTTTACTTGCGGGGCGGGCAATAAGATCTTATGCCCAACGCAAGAGATCAAGAACGCTTCAAGCGCGCGGAGCATGCAACCAAACTGTTGCAGACAGTGTTACAGGATAAATGCTTGTTGACGGGCAAAATCCCGCCTACCTGAAGCCGGAGAAGCCCATGTAGGCGTAGATGACCCGCACATACTGCACCAGCAGCGAGCAATACAGGCATCACCATACAGCACTCTCACAGCCAAACCAGCCAGCAAACAGATGTCTCAGCAGCATATAGATGCCTCAACATACTAAGCCTGCTGGAAAGCAACAATGACTCCAACAGCAGAGACCTCCTGCCTTGCCATGCTGCGAGGCAACCAGGGTGCCTGCCACAAGCATCACAAGCACCCAACACGGCAGACTTTGCGGAAACGCATGCAAGCGGACGCCAATCGCTGTCGGTCGACTCACTCACCCCATGTTTAAACAGCAGCACCAGGACAAACGTCATGGCGGCAACCACCGACACAAAGATGAGGGCGTTGATGAGAGCACCACTGAGCTTCTGCCCTGTGCTGTCCCCCTCCTGCAAAAGCTGGGGCGGCGGCAGCAAGTCAATGGGACAGTCCAGCAAAACTGAACCTCTTTGAAGATGCAGGGGTGTTGAACAAAAGAGGCGCAGCACAGGCGGCAGCCGCCGCCCTCAGAGCAGGAGGAACTGACTGGTTCTTGCTGCTATTGCAGGTGCCATGAATTCATCTTACACCTCGCTGACAACAGCTGCCTTCTCCACCACTTCAGGCAAGTTGTCTCAGTTCTGATCAGAATCACATTACAATTTCAGTCGTGAGGCGAAAGGTGAGTAGGTCTACCCACCTGTTCTACATAGTATGCCGAGGCTAGGAACACGCTGTTGCTGTCCGACTCTCCTTCAGGGTTGAGGGTGCGCACAAGGAGGAGGGTGAGGGCCATGCAGATGCTTACGGGCGCCACGATGCCTGTCACCTGCACCCAAATGATCTCCAAGCCCGCCACGCAGCAACCACAATGAGAGGAACAGCAAGGTGTCTGTGTCGCTAGCAAATGGGCAAGGCCTTGGCAAACAATAACATGGCGGCACCCGGCCATGCCAGCAGCTCCATGTAAGGAAAGTCAAGCAGGAATTGATGGCTGCAAGCCCCCCTTGTACTGGGTGTATGCGGAAACCCAGTCTTGGTATCAATGGGGCTGCAATGGAGCTTGCTCAACATCAACATCCTGCGGCCTAAAGATTTCGAGCGAGTCTGCTTTGGAAAACTACTGTAGTGGCCGTTGCCGTTGCATACCTCCTCGCCTAGATCGTCCAGCACGCTGCGCGCCATGGCAGCACGCGGACGTTGCTGGGCTGCCGGTGGCTATGTGGGCAGCTGGCCGCTAGGGCGGTGGCACCCCAACTGCCTCGGCAAGCAACACTCAGCCGCGCGGTGCTGTTTTCAGCCGGTCAGAACGACGTCATACAGCTGCGAATTGTTCTACTTGGGGAGGCTCGGTGCGCGGAGAAGACGCGCGATGTGTCTTACCGAGTAAGCGAGGCAGGTGGGTTGACTGCTAGCGAGGTATAACGGGGATCAGCAGTCGACAGCGATCCTGATGGCCTGCTTCATATCTTCAATACGCGGGCCCGACACATGTGCGGTACGCGAAGAGCAGTACTTCCCGCCTCCCTGTTGTGGCCTCAACGCACTCATCGACAGCCGCATGTTCATCAGACTCTACCGTCATCGTGAGCAACGCCAGCAAGGCTCTCTGTTTGGGCACTTTCATTTTTGTTGCCGTCCTGGGCTTGTTTCAACTGCAGCAAGATGGACAGGAAGCCTGTAGATTTGGTGCGGGTCCCCAGGTGAGGCTTGTGCGCTCGCTGCTGCTGCTGCTGCCACCGCCGGCTTGCGCCCCGCGCTACCGCCCAGTTGGACGCCACGCTGCCCTGCTCATCCCTCACACGTCCGCACTGCTGGGCACGCTGCTGTACTCTTCAGGGAGGAGCAGTACTTTGACAAGGAAGAAGTGCTGGGGCGTGACATCACCTCTGTCTTTCCCACCGAGTCGAAAAAGGCGGCAGCTGCGGAAGGCGCGGCACTTGCGGAGCTCTTGGGTGGCGGCAACAAGAAGTTCATTTCGGAAACAGAGGTGCGCTGCTGGCATTGCTTGCAAGGAGCAAGTGCTGCTGCCAGCTTGTAGATCGCAACAAACACACATCAAAAAACGCTGGATGAGTACCCTCGGACACCACACCCGCAGATTTGCAAGCCGTCCAGACGGAACACGGGTTTTCCGTCGTCGGCGGCGCGGGAGTGTCTGCCGTGGTTTTTTTCGCCTGCAGGTGCCGCTGCACCAGCTCATGGCATTCTCGTTTGTGCTCACCTACTCGTATTGGCACCTGCTTGACACATGTGGGCCCGTCGCGGCATCCTTCCGCTGTCCCCACCTGCAGCTGGAGGGGATCAAGTCCAGGCGGGGCCTGTCAGCTGAGGATGGCACGATCGCTGCTGACAAGCCGTTGGCAGAGGTACATTGCGCTGTGCCGTGCTGTGCTGTACAGTGCTGTGATGTGCTGTGCTGTGCTGTGCTGTGCTGTGCTGTGCCGTGCCGTGCCGTGCCGTGACACATCCTTTTTGGGGGGCGTGAACTGTGCCGACGCAGCTCTCTACGTGCGTCATAGACGCATGGGTTCTGCACCGCCACGGACGTGTAAGGCTGGCTATTTGCCCTCAGCAAAGCGGCGTTCCACATACCCTACATCATCCTTGCCGCCAACCATAGCTAGAGGTCTGGCCAGGCAGAATGGCTGCTGCTATGCTTGCCCTGCGCTGAGCTGAAGAAGAGCCTGCTGCGCCTGCCGTGTAGATTCTGCGTGAAGCCAAGGAGGCCAAGGAAGCAGCTTTCCAGCAGCAGTGGAAGCAGATGAAGCAGGTGGGTGGG
>JAAMXP010003976.1:0-17178 GCA_019693395.1 Ettlia oleoabundans | reverse complement strand
AGTATTAGGGTGGCGGTGGGGGTACATGTAGGACCATGAGCAATGAGCAATGGGTGCGGGGCAGGCTTCTGTGCGTGCATGTCTCACAATGCCGGTCGCTGCCGAGGCAGGAGCAGGATCGGCTCCACGTTGACAGCAAGGGCGCTATTGCTAGCTGCCGCTATAGCTGGCTAGCCACAAGGCTGATGGTCACAATCCACAGGCAGTTGCCACGGGCAAAGCGGGTGGCAGGGCATGGGTGCTCGGGCATTACGGCCATGGCATCCTCACCAGTTGTGCAGGCAGCAGTGGAGCCGTCGCCAGCTAGGACGCAGGTGGGGCGGTTGGCGGGGCAGGTTAGGCCGGTGCAGGGATGGATCTTGCAGTTGCCTGCCACGCAGATGCGGCCGCTGGGGCAGGGCATCTCCGTGGAGCAGGCTGCACCAGGCGGAAGGCGAATAGCAGGGGCGGGGCGAAGGCAACAAGGCAGCTTGGGGTAAGCTTGCCAAGCAAAGGGGCTGGCAGCAGGAAGGAAGGACAGAGGTAGGGACATTTTGGGGTGTGGACCCTATGCGCAATGTTCAAGTCTCCCTGGTTGATGCCCAGCCATGATGGCACGCTGCCTTGGCATGCATATGGTAGCTAGCCTGGGTCCAGCCAGGGCCACGTGTCAAGTGCAACTGGCGGGGCAGCCAAGCCCTGTGCGGCACAAAGTTGATGCAGGTAGTGGCGTGCTGTGTCCAGATGCCAACATAGGCTGCCTTGTTCTTTCCCCCAGTTGACGTCACTCGTAGCAGCACCAACACCAACTTTACAACTGCCACAACCGCAACAAAGGCATGCGCAGCTGCAAACGCAAGAAGCGTGGTCCCTGCTTCACCTGGCACGCAGTGGGGCACGCCGCTGCCTCCCAGGATGCAGCTGGGCCGGTGGGCGGGGCAAGTCATTGTGGCGCACGCATTTCCCTGACACTCGCCAGCAACGCACTGTTGGTCCTGTTGGCAGGGGGCCTGCTCGGAGCACTCTGCACGCATAAGAAGTGGATGTGGCAGGTCGGCAACTGTTTAATGCACCCACATGCAAGGGGTGGGTGGGTAGTGGCGGTGATGGTGATGGTGACGGGGGCAAGGTTTGAGTTGGGATGATTGGTGGTTGGTTTGGTGTGAGTGGCATCATGGCAGTGTTGGGATGTCCAGCAGTCGTGATGGGCATGCTGATGGTGGCAGAGAACGCCGCAAGAGCAACAACCAACACATGTACATGTGCTGGTGCTTGTCATGGTTGCAGTGATTGCAGTGCTGGACAGGCAGACACGCAGAAGGGCAGGCAGTGCAGGACCGAGGCTTACCTTTGATGCACCGTGGGACGCCGGCGGTGCCTATCTTGCAGGTGGGCGTGTCGCTGGGGCAGCTCAGGGCGGTACAGGGGTCTGCCTGGCATGTACCGCCCACACACACCTTGCCGCTGTCGCAGGGATGCTCGGCTGAGCAGCCTGGGGCTTGCACCTCGCCTGCAGGCAGATGGAGAGCACCAGCGGGGATTAAGCGACTTTCCAATGTCTGACACTGGTGAGCAGGAAGGGAAGGGTGGGCACGAAATGCTGCTTGCAGCAAGGCAGTGAATTGCTTCTGCGAAAGGCGGGAGGGAAGGTTGGCGGATGGGGCGGGCAAGGACTTGCAACGTGTGGCTTATGGAGGAGGAAAGGGACGGTCAATGTTGAGAGCAATGCTTCTGGCCCTGGCGCACTTATATGTGATTACCTGGCACGCAGTGCGGCTCGTAGGTGCTTGTGAGCTCGCAGCGCATGCCGACGGCGGCACAGGGGTCGGCCCAGGCTGAGCAGGGGTGTGTGCGGCAGTAGGTGCCGGGCAGGCTGACGTGTACCGGTGCACAGACTTGGAGCAAGTTGCAAGGTTCAGCGTCGGAGCAGGGCTGTAGGCAGTTGTAGCATCCGTTGTGATCCACGGCGCACACCGTGCCCGGCAGGCACTGGGTGCACTGGGTGGGGCAGGCGGCACATCGAGCCTCCCCAGTCCCTCTCACATCGCAGCGGAAGTTGCTCTTGTCGCAGCAGATCGAGGGGCCCACCAGGCCGCTGCACGATAGTTGGTTTGTGGCGCAGGTGGGTGCAAGCTGGGCTTGAGCCGCGGGCAGCGTCGAGCAACAGAAGACCAGCGCCGCCGCCAGGGTGGTGATGGCAGCAGACAGCTTCCCTGGCATCCCTTCAATTGGAGCGGGGCGTCCCAACGTCTCAAAAAGCTTGGATCCTGAACAGGGGCAGAGCAAAAGGGGGCCTTTCAGGGGTGGTGCATCAATTGCGAGCCGCTGATGTTAGAAACCGAGGCCCCCGCCGTAGGCACCGCCGGAAATGTAGCCATCAGACAGCGATGGTTTGTAAAAGCAAGGTTAGGCATTGAGATACCTGGTGGCCGAGTCACCCCCGCTTCGGGTTGAGTACAGGCCACGCTCCGATCCTCGCGAATGTGCTCTTTGTAGCTGATGCACTAATTCCACCTCGAAATAGTTGATTTCCTTCCGCTGGTCGCAAACAAAGTGCCTCTAATGCGTTCGGTCACTTGGCTTTCCAGTGGCTGAGCGGAAGCTGATCAAAGGGCGCTTTCCCTCCTCTGACCGCCTCGTATGTTGATGTTGAGTGCGTTTCAGAGCATCCAGAGTTGCAAGCAGCTGGGAGGAGGTGCGTATCAGCGCGCCTTGCAGCTGTTGAGCCATCACTGGTCACTTACATCGAATACAGCAGCTCCCGCCAGCTGATCAGCAGCTGAGTGGATCAGTACCATCTGTCAAAAAAGAATCCCCTGAACTAGTGCCTGAGCAACTTGATGGCTTGCAGCAATGTCGCAAATGCACTGCTCAAGGACTTTCTGGAGCGGGGTACCACCTCACCTGCGGGGTTCCCATAATAATATTTGGCTGTGCCGCTGCTACGCACAGCTATTCCCATCTGCTCCGCTGCTCAATTGCAGCGTTCAACTTGGGAGCCAGAAGGCCAATCACCCCGCCACTTGTCCAAACTGAGGTTGTCGGAATTGCAGCAACGGTGGCAATAGAAGCGAGTGGCAGCAAGCAGGCAGGAATACGAGTAAAAGAACTGCAGAGACTAATCACAGAGAAGGATGCACGCCATAGCATCAATTGATGTGCCGCATCGCTCCCCGTCCATTCTCGTGCATCCATCTCTGCCGCACGCCCTTCCCAGCCACGTGGCGCTCATTGGTGGATGCTGCCAGGCCGCTTCAAGGGGCTACCATGCAGACTGACACGCCTGTTTGCCACAACCCCGCTGCCGCTGCCTGTTTTCACGCGGAACAGCTCCTGGCTAAGCTCCTGCTGCCAGATGGATTCCCTGTCGCTGCCGCCGCTGCCCGCTCGCCCGCTGCCAAACCCAAGGCCGGCCAGGCCGCCCACCGCAGCCGCCAGAGGTGTCACTGCAGGCCGTGCACCGCCAATTGCCTCCCTGCCTGCTGGGAGCAAATGCTGCGGTCCTGCTGGGCGGCGCCTGCAGTCGTCTGAGGAAGCTGCGGCCACTGCTGGCTGGTGCGGGTACAGCTGGCGATGATCCCGCTTGCTGCCGCCGCTGCCACGGCTTTCAAGGCTCTCTACTGTGGGCTGCGGCTGCGGCTGTTCAGCCAGCGGCGCCCTTTCTGGAGGAACTGGGAGCGGTGGGCTGCCGGCGGCGGTCACAGCTGCCGCAACAGCAGCAGCTTTGGGAGAGGGGGGCGGATGCACTGCCGGGATGTTTAGACTCTTCTCGAAGAGCGCCAACGAGGCACGCACATCATGCTGGGCCTGCACCAAGCAAACAGGTGGCGTTGCAGGTAAGAGGCACAAGGCAGTAAATTTGGCAAGCCGAGCCGATAACACTGCCCTGGAGCAGGGTTAAAAGCAGCGATCAACATGGCAGGCACAGTGCCGGATAGAGCCAAGTGTTTCAGCTCCGTCAAACTCTAGCTTGCTACAAGACGGCGCCCACCAATGCCCCACCACCCCTGCCACCAGGCTGGACGACTGAAGCACGTGTCATGCATTCAGAACAGGGCAGCACAGGCATGGCCGCACCTTGCGTCTCAGCGCTCCAATCAGCGCATCTTCATCAACCGGATCCCCCAACTGCTTAGCCGCCTGTTCCACCACCCCGCTGTTGCTACCCTTCACACCGTCATCATCGCCCTCACCGCCGCTGGACCCACTGCGCACAACCGCAGCCGCGTCTTCCTTCTCCTCCTCGACGCCCTCATTACGCTGTCCGCTGCTGCCGGTGCTCCACCCGCCCATGTCCCAGGGCAGGGCGTCGATGTCGCCATCCTCATTGGTCCACACCATATGGTCGGCAGAGGGGTGCTCACGGTACACAGGCGCAGCCGCATCCCTTGGTGGCGCCGGGCCTTCGTCGCCATCTGCCACTGGCTCTTGCGTCGGCTTCACAGAGGCAGGCTGCCCTTCCGGCAGCAGCGCTGCATAGCTACCTGTCTCCTGGACAAGCGTGGCCTCACCAGTTACCGCCGCCTGCTGCGGGCTGCCGGCAGCAGCGACAGCGGTTGGGGTGCTGCCGCCCCGTGCGATTGCGCTGGTGGGTGTGCTGTCCTCTGCCAGAGGCGACTCCAGGGGTTGCATCCAGGAGGGCTCCTCCATCGGATTGTAGTCACTCTGTGGGCAGGAGGGGGTTGCGGAGGGTCGGGTTCGGGCATATGTCCATAGTCGTTTTGCAGGGGTGGATGCAAGGAGGGATGTTGGGTGTCATGGATGTAACGGCAACTCCTTGGGAGCTGCACTTGCATGCATATGGAATGCCATGGCATGGCAAGCGATGGTCAAGTGTGCCAGTGCATGGCAGGGGCATGACCGAAAGACGTGCGCAGCAGGGGCTGACTGGAAGCGGCAGTGTGCAATGCAGCTGCAGGCTGCGCCTGCATGCACAGAGCCACTGCAGGCTGGTACAGCAGCAACAAGGGCCCTGCATTCCATGCCCTCCCTGAAGAAGACGGCTGCGTTGTGGCCTGTTTAACACTGAGTGAAGAACATCAACCCACCTTGTTGGTTCCACTGGATGTGCCTATGCTGGGCGGCGTGGCGGCAGGTGCCCGCTGCCGGTTCACTGCCGGCGTCTGCGCAGCGGCGGTTCTGGCAGCACTCTCATCCTCGCCTGCATTTGCTACTGCCTGGTCCCGTGCCTCAGCCTCTTCGCCAGCAGGTACTGACTTGGCAGGCGCTGCGGTGTCAGCCGTGGGGGCGTCTGCCAACAAATGCACTGCCTTAGGGGAGGCCTCAAAGGCACTACTGCTGCTGCCAGCGGCGTCCTCTACCCCGGCATCAGAACTGTCAACCGCCAGCATGCTGCCGCTGTCTCTGCTGCCACGAAGGTTGCTGGCCGCCTGCTGCGGCACCTGCGCTGGCGCCGCCGCGAGCCGCGCCGGAAGTGGCATCTGCTGCTCCAGCGCCTGTTGCGACAGTGCCAGCGAGGCAAAGCCGCTGAAGGCGGGAGCGCTGGCACGCAGCGACATGGCAGGCCTTTTCATGGGGCTGCCAGTCAGACGGCCGCTGAAGGCGGGCCCTGCGCCGCTACTCTCCCGTGCCTGCTGCTGCTGCTGCTGTGGGGGTGGCTGCTGCTGCGGCGTGAGAGCCGCAGCAGAGTCCCACTGCTGCTGCCTGGCAGCTGCATGCTGCCCTAACGGGCTCAGAGCAGCGCTGCTCTCGCCGGAGCCCCCGTCACCCGTTTGGAGGCTGATGCGCGCTGCGCCTGGTGCCATGCCTGCCCGTGCCGCCGCAGCAGATATTTTGGGGTTGAGGGGCGATGGGGTGCCAAACTGGCCCTCGCTGGCCTCGGGACCAGTCACTGCAGCAGCCGCTGCAGACGGGCCCCCAGATGCGCGTGGCGCACGCCAGGCCTGCACATGAACTCGCAGCAGTGCTCAATGGTTGGCAGGAAAGTATGACGGCAGCTATGGACCAGGATGGAACGGCCCTTCAGAAGCGTCTAGCTGGCAGCTGACTGGCCCAGTGGTTGACAGCAGGCCCCATGCCGTACCCAAAGTCTCCTGCCTTGACGACACACCCATGCCAGCATGAAGCCACATGGCCCCCCCACACCTGCGCTAGCACCGCTGCGTTGGGCGATGGACCGCTGCTGTGAGACCTTACTGGCACGTCAGCCAGGAACGGGTGGCGCAGCAGGGTTGAGGCCAGGGGGCGTGCTTTCCAATCACGATTGAAGCACAGGTAGAGGAAATCCTTGCACTCGGGGGACAGATGCTGCGGGATCTCAGGAGGCCCCTTGGATGATGCGATGTGGAACATGGCAGCCACCTGCAGCATCATCAGTAAAAGGTGAAAGGCAAGGAGGTAAGGAACCACTTTAACACAAGCGTCGTGGGTGGCCTAAGGGGTGTTGAGCTGCCAGCGCATGCAGTCATACCCCGATTGACAGATTGACAGATTGAGCCTGCAATTTTGCCACATCAGCAACTGGTGCCTAAACCGGTGCCAAGGATGCTCGCCCAAATTAGGCAGTGCCGTACGCTTTCCACTTGGCTATGCACCAGCGCATGCAGCACTCCTCCCCAACCTGACTCGGGTACTGCGTGCTCCATGGTGGCCGCCCTGTTGCCATCTCCAGCACTGTGCACGCCACGCTCCACAGGTCCGCCTGCCGCCCGTGCCCAGTCTGGGTGATCACCTCTGGCGCCATCCAGTAGGGCGTGCCTTTCACCGACTTGTTGCCATCCGCTGCAAGCGGGACAAGCAACATAACGCATCAACAGTTGCAGCTCAGCGGGTCAGCAACGAGCTTAGCGTGCAAGAGGGAGGGAGCAGAGCACTCAGCTGCTCATGACACACCCTGGATCTACCCCCCCTTGCCCTCAATCCCCCACGATCACAAGCCTTGACATGCCCGACCCTTTCACCGTCGTTGCCCTGCCACTGGTCACCATTGCACTGCCATCCTCGCTTCCCAGGGCTTCCCATTACCCACCCATCACTCAACCACCAAGTCCTTTGCCCAGCCCTCACACCCCTCCTACCCAGCCATGCACCACCAGTAGTCGAGCAGTGCCTGCCTCACCCAGGGTGACAAGATCCTCCAGCTTCTTGCTGGCCCCAAAATCGGCCAGCTTCACCAGCCCCGTGTTGTCCACCAGGATGTTGGCACCCTTGATATCGCGGTGCATCACACCCTTGCTGCACACAGCACAGCATAGACGCACCGAACGGCACGGAGGCGCAGGTAAGTGCAATACATGAGCAAGCAAGGAGGGGCAGGCAGCCCAACTTGAAATGTGCCAGCCTGCCTTGGCATGATGCACTTTGCCTGCCTTCCGCTATGTGTGGCTTCCCCACACGCAGCTGCCGAGATAGCGTCACCCAGCCGCCAGCCACTGCAACCAGGCATCCATCCACCCACCTGTGCAGGTACTCCAGGCCCAACAGTATCTGCTTGGTGTACACGCGAATCACGCTTTCTTTGAAGCTCCCAAATTTGGCCAGCAGCGATGCAATGGAGCCGCCCGGCACGTACTCCAGAAAGATGTTGAGCGAGTCCTCAGTCTTCTCCGTGCCCTACAGGCAAAGCAGCCGAAGGCAGCCGCGCAGGCAGTGTTTGCACCAACCCTGTTGGAAAGCAAACTGCAATCCCCAGCCACATGTGAGTCGTGACCATTTTAAAAAAAGGCCCAGCAGGCGTAGCAGTAAAAGTACATAGCCATTAACACCCACCAGGTATCGGACGATGTTGGAGTGATCAAACTGCTGCAGCAGCTGCACCTCCTCCTCAACCGACCGGATGTTCTCCTCAACCTTTCTAGCATGTGCGCCACCACCGCGCGGGATGTGCACCTGCAGGCCAGCCAAGCAGGCGCTCACGTGGCAAGCAGCCATTTTCGGTTCAGCCTCATCTGTCAGTTTGATGCCAGGCAACCCACCCAACCACCTACCAGCCGTACAATTTCAGGGGTACCACATGCGCCATGAATGCTTTTGCCACTGCCTCTGGATTTGCTGCACCCCCGGCTGGTCTATGCAGAGCTGGGCACACAAAGAAGCAGCTGAGCATCCACGAGGAACACTGCCAGGCGTGAAGTATCACATGCATGCCAGCCAAATATCCCAATCTCCCACTCCTACCCACGAATGCACCACTAACCTGCTTCACGGCGATCAGCTCTCCAGTGTCGTTGTCCATGGCCACAAACACGGAGCCAAAGGCGCCCTGCCCGACCAGCTCGCCTCGTGTCCAGTTGATGGGCTTGCGTGGCGCACGCACCTGGCCCTCTCCTGGCGCCAACGCTGCCGTGGGTGGCGCCTTGAGAGGCGAGGAGTCCGGCCCTCCTGCACATGTGGCAGTCGGCTGTGAGGTGATACTGACTGCTAGGCAGGATCTTGCCTGCCTGCTGGCATGCAGGGTTTTTTGAAGGGCAGCTGGAGGAAACACAGATGGAGTACCATGCCAACTGGCCGTCCTCAGTCCCGAAAGTCAACAACGGTCAGTGCAGCTAGGGTGCAGGCACCAGGATCATGGAGCAGGACAGCGGGAAGGGCCCCGCAAGCCAGAAAATGGCCACGCAGTCACCCACCCTGCAGCGTGGCATCTTCATCGATGCGCTCCAGCTGAAGCGGAGTGGGCGCTTTGTCATGCATGAACCCAAACTTGTCCTCCCGTGACTTTGGGCCCAGACCCACATCAGCCTGCACACCAGGCAGCACCCAGTAGGCAATATATGGAGCCAACACATGGAGGACAGTTCCTGTGCAACTGGCTGTGGGCCGGCAGGCTTGGAATGAGGAGCAACAGCCCACGGCAGCATAGCATTTGGGGTGGTGAAGAATTACCGTGGTGGTGTAGGCTGGCTTGGCTGGCTCGCCCAGCGCTCCATACTTGTCGGTGCCTCCAAAAGCGGCCAGCCCGTCCGCCAGGCCACCCTGGTCCCAACGCCCCTGCACTTTGTGTTGCGGCAAGGCGGCGACTGGCTGTCGGACCCCCTGGCACAGACACCTAGCCGCGCAGGCACAAGCGCCGAGTTGTAATCGTATTACTGCAGCCTGCTGGTGAAATTGATCACAAGACGCTCTCGCACCTTGAAGCGCTCGGGCGTGTCGTGGGCAGGGGCGCTCAGGCACTGCCCCATCCTGGCTGCGTGGATTGGGCGGCTCCCTGCTGCTAGTCCAGCAGATTTAGCGAACGCCAGGCATCGGCTTTGCCAGCTGCGTTCGTCTGCTCGACGGTTTGCGCGGGCTGGTCGGTGCCGCTCACAACCTTCCCCGGATAACGCTCGCGGTATAACCAGGCTGAGGGAACGCCAGGCTGGGCAAGAGGGGTACAAACTGCAGCTCACATGTACAGCTTTTGTACGGCAATGTAAGTCTCTTCCCCTCTTTTGGGGCTGTGAGAGCAGCAGACGTTCGCTATTTATTTGTGGAAGTGTAAATCTCGATCGAAGGCACTTGCTTGTCACGGATTCCGGGCTGTCGCTTGAAGAGTGCAAGTTGAGGGCCTCCAAATACTTCAATTAGTTGCAATACACAGCACATCGGTATTATATATTGATCTAATCGCCGCGCACCCCGCTGAGCACCGGGTATGGCCAGCAGCAGCGAGGGAGGAGACTCGCGGTCTTACTACGCCGCGCTGGGAGTATCTCCCACCGCCACCGATGAAGAGATCAAGCGCGCCTATCGTCAGTTGGCCACAACCTTGCACCCAGACAAGGCGGCCAGCGACGCCGACCCCAAGAAGGCAGCGACGCTTTTCACACAAATACAACAGGCTTACGAGGTTTGGCACTGCTGCTTCCTTGCAGCTACGTTGCGCCACTACTGGCCCTAATTTTGGTTGGCAATCTGTTGCTGATCGACCGACCATCAGTTGTGCATTCAGCCTGCCAACCTTGGCGGCCCTGTTGAACAGAATGCTTCTTGGCATTGGCCCCTTGTCATCCGCTGCCGCTGCAGGTGCTGAGTGACCCCCAGAAGCGCGACATCTACGATGTCTATGGCAAGGAGGGATTGGAGGCAGGCCTAGAGGTGACATGAGCACCGCGTGTTGACCTGCTGCTTCCCGACATGCATTCAATCTGCACTGCCGTCGCCTGGCAAATGTCCCCTTGGGCATCCAGACCATCAGGGTCTGCCGCTTTCTGTTCGCACACTCCATGTTAAGGCTCCCATGTTGACACCCCACTACTGTTTCTCTTCATCTGCTGTTTGTGCAGCTTGGGGACCGATTAAAGACGCGGGATGAGCTTCGGGCGGAGTGGGAGGCCTTCAAGGCCAAGCAGAAGAGCGAGGCACTAGAGGCCAGCGTGAACTACAGGGGCGTGTACATGTTTAAGGCTGACGCCACAGGTGTGTGCCACGTGCTCGGTGTTGGCAGACGAGGAGCCTAAACTGTGGGCCATGGCCCTGCTGCTTGCTTGTGGCTTGTGCCGGTTGCACGCTGGCACCACTTTGTGTTCTGTGCTAAGGCTCTGCCTCCGGTAACATTGCAGCGCACGGCAGCTGGTGCAGCCACATTTCTCTACGCGCATGCTTGCACAAAGCCTGATCCCTGCATCTATTGGCCGCTGTTCTGCCTGCACAATTGCAGCGCTGGTGAGGCCGTATTCTCGGAGCGTGGCCCGCACCCCCGAGCTGACCAACATCTACATGACGAGCGGGCTGGATGTGCCTCTGGATTCGAGAGACTGGGGCTGGCTGGCTTCGGAGCAAGATGTGGTGCACCTGGGTGGTAAGCACACCCGCCTGCCCGCTTGCCCTCCTGCCGTCCTGCCTGCCCGCTGCCTGCCGTCTTGCTTGCCTAGCCAAACCCTTACGCCTTGTTTCCTGGGGTTCACTCCCCGTTTGCCATGTCAATATCGTCGGTAGTGGGTACAGGGCTGGCTGCGCGCCCATGATGCCTGCCTCTCTAGGTGCACTGATGCCATGCCTTACGGCTCAACCCTGGTTTCCGCACTACACCACTATCTGCAACCAACCACTTGAAACTGACCGACTGCCTGACAGCATTACTGCAGGCCTGGTCAACGTGCGGAAGAACGTGGGTGGCGGCAGCTTCCTGGCCGGCTACAAGCGCCAGTTTGCCGACTACAGCTCCCTGGAGGTGCACGGCGCTGTGGGGCTGCGCAGCCTGCTGTCGGTGCAGCACAGCGTGCAGCTCAGCCCAGAGAGCAGCGCCAGTCTGGTGGCCACCTGGCAGCCCAATGCGGGCATGGGATTGCAGGTGAGGGCGCTGTGTCATTCATACTGTACGTTGGTATCTGCCTCTTTCATCCTGCGGCCCCTCGCCTGCTACTGCTGCTGCCTTGCCGCATGAGCTTGGGTGCTTCTCAGCCGGCCACATAGATATGGCTGGGCTGCCAGGGCTGCCAGGCCATACATAGTCTCTTGGCTTGAATTTCAGGTTAATTTAGCACTATTGCACATTGAAGCGCCCGACCGTTTCTGTGTAGCTGTTGCTGCTTGGATGGCTTGCATTGCGTCGCTGCCTTGCTTCCTGTCACTGCTGCTTCCTGCCATGGGGGCAAGTTGGGCTAGAACACCAACTGACGCGCAGACTGCACATTACTGTAAGCCACCCACTTCGCTGTGCCCCAATCTCTCACTCAACCCATCTGCCTGCCTGGCTGCCCGCAGTTTGTGACCACCCGGCAGCTTTCTACAAACGTGAGCGGCGAGTACAGCTGGGTGGTGGGGCCCGCTGAGTCATCAGGAATGAGCCTGGGTCTTACCCGGCGCACCGAGAAATTGATGCTCACGGGCAAGCTGGAGGTGGGTAGGTGGTGTAAATTGGGAGGCTATATCTTCTCAGTGCCTGGGCTTGCTTCGGAGGACTCCCCCATTGCATGCCTGGGCTTCTTGCTTGCCCAAACTCTGTCGTTTGGTTGCGACAATATTGCAGAGCTTGATGGAGGGCTTGCGGGTTTCCCGCAGTGCTTGGCATGTGTCATGCGTCATGCCTTTTTATGCGAGCAAGCCCCGTGCAGCTTGGTCTTTAGGGCGATTTGCTGGCCAGCCGCCTGGTGTTTGTCGCATCGGCATTGTATCGGCTGGATTGCGTGATCCCTGTATCAATCCTGGCCCCAACCAAACTGCCCACCAAACTCGCCACTCTGCGGTATGCTGTCATCCATGATCGCGCCACGCTACATACGCATGGATTGCAGGTGGGGGCACTGACTGGCGTGGTGTGTCGCGTTGTGCGCCAGCTGTCGTCTGCTGCTACAGCACGCTGTGGGCTGAAGCTGACCACAGCGGGCATTGAGGTTGATGTTGGCGGCACTCGGCGGCTGTCTGAAACCACCACAGGCGGATGCTCCGTCATCGTTGGAATGCAGGTGCAGCATTGGAGTTGCAGTACGGGGCTTGCTTACAAAGGGTACTAGCAGGGTGTCTGTTCCGATGACGCCTATGCAACAGCCCACCACTCACATTATTCCATGCCTGGCTGTCAAAGACTCCAAACTTGTATCGCCTGCACCGCTGCAGGGCATCACCCTGAAGCTGCGGTACAACCGTGCAGGCCACCTGTTTGAATTCCCAGTGCTGCTGTCCAGGTACTCGTTTTGCTTTGTCCTTGTTTTGTTCAGCCCTTGTGATGGTGTTGTGCTGCCAAGGGTGCCCCTATCCTCAACAGCTTTGAAGGCCATGTGTTCCTCCTCGCTTCCCCGTCCCTCTGGGCGCCAGCTGCACGTGGTGCATCTGCTGTTGCCCTGACTCGGCTTACTAATTACCACTGGCTAAGGCTGCAGTACCGCCGCTTGCAGTCCTCCTACAGCATGTCAATGCACATGCGTGGTACCGTAGTCACATGACATACTCAAGTAATTGTGTGTCAGGCTGCGGTACCGTTGATGTGCCTCGACATACCCAAGCAACATATCAAATCAGCCTTGTGCTCATTGTGCAGCAACCCGCTGGATTGGACCACGTTGGTCGCCGCCTATACGCTTCCACCGCTGCTCTACCTGGCTGGGCGGGACTGGGTGTTGGGGCCGCTGCGGCGGAGTGTGGAAGCTCGCAGGTATGTGAGGGCTGATGATGGTTGTTGTGTGAGATTGGTGCTCTGTGTGTGCATGGTTGGCTGCCAAATAGCCTGCGACTGAATTTGAAATGGTCGGTTGTTAGGCAGCATCAGACAGCACGCAGGCGGCTGTATGCGTGGCTGCCGTATGTTGTACGCGGTGTCCTACGCCTGCTTCCCTCATCACCCAGCCAGCCACCCTGTCAGCCAGTCAGCTGTGCCACCCTCCAAATTGCCCTTCTTACCCTATGCATCTATATACTCAGCTCGGCAGGGACCAAGCCAGCCGGCCAGCCAGCCAACTAGCCGATTTGCCGCGTAGCCAAGTAGTCAGCCCTCCTGCCTCTCCTCTCCCCCTTGCAGGTCGCGTACTGAGCGTCAGCGTCAGGCTCAGGTGATCCGTCAGGCGCTTGAGCTGTCCCGTTCCGCCGCGAAGCTCATGGTGCCGGTGGCGCGGCGGCGGCTGCAGCGTGAGCACCGCAGTGGGGGGCTGGTGGTGGTGCTGGCGCTGTACGGAGAGGAGCAAGCGGTCCTGCAGGCCGGAAGGGGCGCGCCGCAGCGCATCCTGCGTGCGCAGGCCGCACAGGCGGCAGCCGCCACGCCGCAGCAGCAGCAGCAGCCAGATTCGGCAGCAGTCGTCCAACGGAGCTTGGAGGAGCAGCAGGAGCAGGCATTGGAGCAGCCCTCTTCTCCTCCTGCAGCAGAGCGCAATGGCACAGCTGAGGCAGCACAGCCGGCGGGCTCACAGCGCAATCAGCAAGCGGGAGATGCAGCGGCTGGCGGCAGCGGTGCAGCTGGCGGGGAGGAGGATGTACCGCCGGCGGTTGCTGATGTCACTGTGGCGGTACAGTACATGGTGGAGGGTGGAAAGGTCACTTTCCATAAAGGTACGCACTTGTGCCAAGCTTGCGCTGCCGTCAGCTGAGCTTGAGAAACTTCCTTCTGTTTCACTCATGTGTTTGGAATAGGCGGGATTGTTGTCCTGTCAACCGATTGCTTGCAGTGCGCTCCAAGCCCTGCTTGTGCTGCTGCATGTCTCGCCTGTCCTGCCCTTTGCGCTGGCCAGCCCAAATCGCTCCTTACCCCTCCACCACCTCGCTTTGCCTTGCAGGATATCCAAAGAGCGGTTTGATGGGCTTCTGTGACCCTTCGCCCGCCGCAACCAAGCTCTTGCTTGTGTACTATACCTACAAGGTACCCTGTTTGACGGCACTGTGATCAGCAGCCAGGGGAAGGATATTGCACGGTGTGCTGATGAGCACAGCGGGGTGCAGGATGCACGACACACTTACAGTGGGAAAGTTCCGCAGAGTGCACTGGGGTTCATGGCTTGCTCCCCATCGGTCACAATAGTAGTCGCTGTGGTGCCTGGGCTCGGCAGCCCACACCCTCCCTGACTGCTGTATTGTGCCTGGATTGGGCAGTAGGCTATGTGCCTGCCAGTTTCCTCCGCTGTTGCCTGCCAGTTTGCCCCTTTGGTTCCTGCTGGAATGGGGTGCTTGGGCTAGAGGTCGGCGGTTTTCAGCATCGCCACCATGCCACCTGCTGGTTGCATTTCGATGAGCTGCAGGGCCGGCCGTACTGCGCCACTATTAGTGACACTGAAGGTGCGCACTTGCCGGCACGGGGCTTTTTGATCGAGGCTGAGGAGGAGGCGGAAGCGGTGGTGCAGCTGGCAGACGCGCTGGGCTCGGCGACGGCGGGCGGCCACAGCGGTGCCAGTGGCAGCGAGGCGCCATTGGTGGCGGCAGGAGCTGGTGCAGAGCTTTGGCGCGATAACCCCAGTTTTGTACATAGCAGCAGCAACGGCAGCCCCAGCGCAGAAAGCAGGACTGGGGGTGGCGGAAGGCAGGACTGAGTGTAGCGCTAGGTGGCTGCCGGCACCAGGGGCACCTAGCGCAGGGGGCACAGCCCTGGTTGTACGCACGTTGCTTGGCCCTCCCAGTTGTAACGGCTTGGCATTCTCAGCTGAATGACCAAGGATGGCAAGTCCTGACCGTGCTGATGTCGACATTAGCACGAACCGAGCTTGAGGAAATGACGATTGGGGGATCGTCGCCAAGGGCCCTGTTCTGTGCCCTCTTGGGCCTGTTCTGTGCACGTCACGCCCTCTTCAGCCAGAACTGCCGAGAAAACGCTGGCGAGAGGGCGCTTGGTGCACCTGCTCGGCAACTCCAGGGCTGGCCAGCCCGTCCTGGTGCCCCAAGACCTTCTAAATAGTAGTTGCTGGAGAGTTGCGCTGGAGCGGGGCTTCGGCCCAGACGCTACCAACAGGTGAGGGCGCGTGTGACCTTTCGGCCGTGCAGCGCAGGCGTGCTGCCGTGTCTACCCCCCTATACCGTTGCAAATTGCCTGTTGGTATGGTGCAGCCCTGCCAGCAGTGGACACTGGGCTTTGGGACGTGCACCAAGTGGATTTCAGGGGCCAGGCGGCGGTCTCCGCAGCCCTCCTAATACGCTCTAGTTCAACCCCAGTTGCTGTTAAAAGCAGAACCTCGGCCCAAGGTGGGCAGCGGCTGGGACGGTCGCAGTGGAACCGACCCTTGCGGCGGCCGCCCTGGTGGCTGCACCTTGCGTCTGTGTGACTTCTTCTTCCATTTTCATTGATTCCGAGCGGCATCAACTGGGCCATTGCTCATTGCATACGCTCAGTCGTAACAACAGTGCCGGTACCTGGCTGGCCGCGTGCAGGTTGGGCCCACCAGCATGGCGGCGGCTGCAGTGGCAGTGGCGACCGCCAGCGGCGGCGCCACCGCCACTGCCAACCTGACAGCCAGCTACGCAGCGGTGCAATCCAGCCTGCGCAAGCAGTTTTACGGCGATTTGGTGGACCTGCGTGGCGCGCTGTTGAACACAATGACCATGGCCCCACACCGTGCCGCCAACCTCTATCCTAAGATGCAGCTCATCGATTCGGCGCTCACCATGCTTGAGGTCGGTGCACGCACACGGCTGGTTGGCGTGCTAGCCTGCTTGTCTGCGTTTTCAGCGCCGTGTGGGATATGGTTGGACCATTTGCCCACCACCAGTCTTGCCATGCAGCTGTTCCGCCGCCTCCTGGCGCCGTGGGATGTTACCGCTACGCCCCTCGACCGCCATGCTGCTCCGCGCTTCCTTATGCTTCACTCCTTCAGGAGACCAAGGCTGCTGTAAGCAATGCGGAAATGGCGCAGCTGATGAACATGAGCGCCAAGGTGGCGCGGGCTGTGGAGGCCTGGCGCTCACGAAAGGTGAACAAGCGCAACAGCCACTTCCTTCACCATGCCAACATCACCATAGCTGATGTGAACGTTTTTCCCGGCATCCACCTGAAAAATTGACGTAGTGTTCGATTAGACAGACCCAGGTCTTGCAGCGCCAGGACCCATGTATAGCAGCAAATCTGTTGTTTTGAGTGCATGTGGCCAGCAGCTTCTGTACGGCCTGGTTTACACGCACAGTCAGGGACGTATGCAATGCATTGTGTCTTCCGTACTTTGTGCATCAGAAATTGTCTAAGGGATACTGTGGTGGTGGCTCCGTGCAAGTCAAAGCAGTGGAATGCATCTTCCACTGTTGATTCCCCCCCGTTAAAACAAAGTATGTGCCTTCTGACTCGATCTGGTGTGTGCCCGCCTACTCCTTTCTGCCTTGCAGCCACCGCCACGTGTCGGCTTTGCTGGCACAATGTCAGTTCAGGCGCCCGGCGCGTTGGCTGGCGGGTTTGCCTCCTCTCCCTTCTCCACCCTGGATGAACAGCAAGGCACACCCTCAAAAGCCAGGGGCTATCGCATGGCGGCGGCAGCAGGGGCGGCGGGGCTGGATCTGGAGCCCCTCCCAACCACAGGCGGCGTGGACCGTTTTGAGTTCCTGTCTAAGCTGGTGACCAACCCCGCCAGCGTCCCCCGCGCCGACTCAGGTGTGTGTGGTGTGACGAGGTGTGCTGGGCTCCAGGCGGCCAGGCCCCAGGCTCCAGGCGGGGGCTTTAACTGAGTACAGTCCCCTGGCAGTGGCCCAAGTTGTCCTGCATCAATCCTGAAGCAGCGTGGGGTTGCTAGGCCGGTGCTGGGGGTATTCCACATATTCGAATCCTGAGGGTTTAGGTGCAAATTTTTCTCAATCAGGAAAACAACGCTTTTGGGTACCCTGGGGTTGTGTGCTAGCCCCGCCCCGCCGCCCCGGCCCCCCCACCCC
>JAAMXP010003974.1:0-16402 GCA_019693395.1 Ettlia oleoabundans | reverse complement strand
GGGGCGCAAGGCTCATGTCAGTTTTTTACACATGTGCAGGAGACCAGCGCCCCTGGTTGCAGTTTGCTGGGCATACAAGCACTGCATTGATACCTGGTCTGGCACTCGATAGCGTGCCATGCGAGGCTGGCTGGCAGGTCAGGTAGACCTGTACTGCCCGCTGGTCACTCTCAATACACACATTAGATGCGTGGCAACACACCTGCGGCCGCTATGAGGGATGAAGCCAACATTACCAAAGACGTGGGCTTCGTGTGCTGGCTCAGCAAGGCTGCTTTGCTCAAACACGGGAGCCTGCGTGTCCTGTCCATGTAGACCTGGATTAGCCGCGGTATCTGGCAGGTCCATGAAGCTGCAGCATGGGCAGGATTTAGGGTGGGGTGGGACGTTGGCTTACGTGGGGCTGAAAAGGTCATCAGCAACAGCAGGTGAGCAGTGAGCGAGCAAAGTGGTTGTACTGCCAGTGCTGGGTATAGAGAAAAACATTTCGTTTGGTGCAAGGTGCTGGGCTGACAACTGTGCAACTGCACAAGTCCCCGCTGGTGCCGCCTGCGCTTTCACAGTAGGAATGTCCAAGTTGGTGACAGGCAAGCAGGGAGGCAGCCAGCCAGCCAGGCACGCAGGGTGGTACCCAGCAGCTATTCCAGGCGAGCAGCCGTATGCAGAAGCATGATGCAGGGCGGCGTGGCAAGTAGGCACCATGCCCCTGCCCTACAACCACAGACCACCACCAAGAAGCACAAGAGCGTACAATCAGCGCCGATGAATGGGGCGGTGAACAGCTCACACCTGCCACCGGAAGGGAAGGAGGCGGGCCCAGCCATCCAAGCGCTCTCAGACTCATGGCTCTCCAGCCCAGGCAGGGGCAGCACCCCATCTGTGTCAGTGGTGGCATTGGGGGGGTGCCATGGTGAGGTCCGGGCTTACTCCAGGATGGGAAGCTGGGCTCGGGAGCTGGCCACCCCCATTCCCGAGCAGTCGTGCTTACTGCCTTGCTCACCAGCCAAGGTCGCCAGAGCATCCGTGTTTGGTGAATTTATCTCATCACAGGTGGTGGGGCTGGCAACAGAGGCGCCGGCCTCGTGCTGATGGGCGACGACGTGGGGCGGCACGTGGCTTGGCGGCACGTGGTTGAATGGCTCGTTTTGCACGTCGGCATGATGCTCGGTGCTGTCCTGCAGAGGATTATTCACGCCATGTTCCGACGTTTGGCCTGAAAGAGGGCTGGCAGGCGGCACATTGCTCTCTGGGCCCTGCATGTGATGATCGGGGTGACGCGGGTGGCGGGGCGAGCCCACAAAGATATTATGGGAATGTGACAAGTTGCAGGAGAGGTGCAAGAGGACGGGCACAACGTGTGTGTTGGGACTCGCGGAGCCAAGCGGGTCCAGAGTGGAAAGTGAAGAAGAGTGGCGCTTACACGCGCTTTGAAAGCAGCTACTTGCCTATCATATATTTCACGCCTATTCAAACGCAAAAGCTCAGCCGCCGCTCCCCCCGCGGGGGTGTGGCCTGCACCCGCGCCATGGCCGGTCGTATCGCCATATGCGGGTGCTTTTATGCCAAGCAAGCTGCACCGTACGATGGGAGCACGCCATGAAAGCTTTTGAACCCGGCAGCGGACAAACTGTCATCAAACTTATGAAACCGTGAGCCTGCTATGCACTGCCAGTCACACAGTTGCTTGAGTTCGCATGTGAAGCAGGCGACAGTGGGAGCGCAAAGGAGCTGCGCCTTTAGTCAAAACGACCCAAACGAGTAACTGTCGCACGTCATGCTGCGTGCTGGCGACCTATGCCGCAATTTCATTGCAGGCTGACACGCAAGGATTATTATTTTTGAAAGCTGGTGAGCCATGCCAAGGATCAGGGCAACACTGTTAACGCGGGAAGGGGCCCTTTCCCGCCCTCCTGCCGCTCTGGTCCGCCATGCTCCACCTCAATTCCTCAAGTTGCAAGTTCCTGCCAACAACGGTGTGCTGCTACTGCGGTGCGTGCACAAACGGCAAAAATGGCCCGTACTGCCCAACTTGGCGGCCCAACGCCCTTTTGCGACTGCAGGCATGCGGCGTGGTAGAGGGCAGGGCTATAAAACCCCTACCATATGATAAGCGCCCTTACCAACACCTCAGTGGCAGCGCCTTGGTTGCTTTGTTTTCTTAATCGACTCAGCAGCTTCTGGAACTGCAAAGGTGGGCGCGGCTACCTTAGGCGGTGGGGCTGTTCCAGGTGCCATTTCATTGGCGCATCTTGGAAGCCCTGTAATCTTGCTGGTGTGGTCTCCGGTGGAGCCGGCTGACCTTTGCAGGCTCATGACCTCAATTTCTCCAACATGCACCGCATGTAATGCAGGGCATTTCTTACAACGGTGATGAGATTCATGAAGTCCAAGCTTGTTGCCGGTATTGTCTGGCAGCAATCGTGCAATGTGTTGTAGGATTGAAGTTCCGGAGGCAGCACAGCCCTTCTCTTGCTGCACGTTGCCTGCTTGCCTTGGAGCAACACCAAGCTGGCATGCGATTAACTTCGTTGGCCCTGTTTTTCTGTCAACACATTGTAAAGTGCACCTTGCACTGTGCTCACTTACTGGAAGCATCCCGTCACGCTTGAAAGTTTCCCTTCCACGACCCTTACTGAGCGCATCGGCAATAATTGCTACAAGCGGCTGGTATGACCATATTGAAGGCCATTCCTCCACGACTCCTCCTGCAGCATTCAGCCCAGACGAAACTGTTCCCAAACTAGCCTAAGGCTTGCCTGTAGAGATGTGCACCCTGGGCACATCTGCACAGCAACAACTGTGTCAATAAACACGCGTGCACGTGGGTGCAACGGTCCGAGTCTTCCTTTTCGTCCGATGCGGTAGTGCTATGTTAGATAAAAGAAATAACAATGCGTCCCCTTGCATATAATAAGCTCAAAACAATGTCTGGCTGTAATATGGCTCTGTGAACAAGTCATCTCCAGTCCAGTGATCACTCACGTGCTCCAGCTGGACACGTTGTATATGGTGGACTTCCGGTCCTTGTCACCGGTGCTCGCGCCGTGGGTTCTCCCATACCGTATTACATAGAGGGGATGTTCACTGTAAGTACACCCCAAAACGCATACTACTGGCGCCTTTGAGTCCCGGGCACACGTTGCGGCGGACCCGTTCAACACCTCAGCTGCCTGTCGTTCAGTGCCCGTGAGTTCCACTGGCTTCACGAGACCGTGATAAACCGCCAGAGGAGTAAGCGACCAGGGCGGGCTGCTCTGGGGGCCGGAGGCAGACCATGCAGCAACCCCCGTCGCTCCCGCAACCCACGCTGAGCAAGGTGTCCACCCCAGGTGACCCTCTATGTCGCGGCTCGCAGCACGAGGTGAGTGCCACAAGTGTCCGGCGGGGGAGTGCAACTCACGCGTTCCAGAACCGCACATCCCCAGTCTGAGATGCCCGTGCCCGTTTGCAGATGCTCAGGCCAGCAGCGGCGAGCCTACACCCCCAAGCAACGCCTCTCAGTTTGTGGGCGAAGCTTGGGAGGCGCCGCAGCGAAGCGCGTGCGGTCTGACTGACGTCGCCATAAACAAGCCCAACCCCATCACCTTTACTAGTGAGTAATGAGGCACTTGCTTTGCTGATTTTACATATGACCCGCATGCCTCGACAGTCCACTGTTTGTTGCTGGACAGCCCTTGCTGTGGGCAGAACTTGCATGAGCACGTCGTACCAAACGGCCATTAGTGATGCCTTCCAATGCGATCAACACTGAGAGCTGGGCCTTCCCTTCTTCCCACTAAATTTGCCCTGAGATGCAGAGAGCACGCTAGAGAGAATGTTTGGGTGGAGGCATGGCGCAGATCGCACAATACGTCCCACCGCAGTGTTTCAGTACATCCCTGCTGGCAGCACCATGGCAAAAGTGCACCCTGCGCAGCTTACTGCCCCCAGCAGGCATGATGCAGAACCGATTGACAGACAGCAAAGCGGCTCTGGTCGAAGAAAGAAAGTGGATGGCTACTCGCTGCCGGTAAGGGGGACTTGGGCCAGCCCGCTGGTGCCAGTCACTTTGCAGCCGATGGTAGCTGGGACGCTAGTCCGATGCCTGCCGTGCCTGGTATGGGTGTCAACCTGCTGTGGAAACGGTGGGAAAGCATGCCAAGCAGGCCTCGCCACCGCTGAACCAAAGAGCTTGTGTCCACAGCAAGTGCCCATCTTTTGCTGCTGCAGCCGCAATACTGACAGACAACAGCATGTCTGTAGCTTCCAAAAATTGCTGTTGCACTGGCTGAGCAGCATTCAAGGCCTCCCCGTCTTTGTTGTGTGCCCGTTTGCCTTCCTGCAGATCCCGCTCGTGAGGCTACTGTTTCAAGAGCTGCAGGCGAAGCCAGGGCACAAACTGCGCTTTGTGTCGCAAGGCTGGAATGACAAGAAGCAGCTTCAAATGAACGTCAGCCTGGTGCCAGCTGATCAAGCCGTGTGCGCAGAAGATCCTGCAACATTCAAGCAGCAGATGTTAGGCAGCATGCAGCAGGCACAGGAAGTGCAGCAAGATTTGCCCCTGCCATTGGGCCCAATGCCAGCAGCAGCCGAGTCAGTGACTGGCCAGCTGGCACACGCTGACAAAGCAGGCCAGGTAGCAGCAAAACCAGCAGCACTTGTCTCACCAGCACGCCTTGTGGCAGCAGCACTGACAGCAGTTCCCAGGAACACGGAGCAGCCGGCATGCGCGTCAGCGGCTGGTGGATTGCCCACAACGCAGCAGTCTGTAGCAGAACAAAGTGCGATGCCGCCAGCGGCAGGCGGTGCAGACAGTGCTCGGCTGGCAGCCGCCCCCTCCGTAGCAGCTGCAGCGGTGGTGGGCAAGGCATCGGAGGTGATGCCACCACGAGAGGGATCTGCATCAGAGCGCGAACAGCATGCAGCAGGGCATGCGCCAGCTACAGTGGAAGGTCAGGCAACGGGAGGCTCGACAGCTGTCACATCAACCCAGAGGAGCGCTGGCTCTTTGTCGCCTGCTGGGCAGGGTGATGGCAAAGGTTACAGCAGCGCTGCAGGCCAGGACGCCAGCAGCGGCCATGGGTTGGCGAACACAACTGGTGAGTTACCAAGTATGGCTATCGACTGGTAGGAGGTGTGCTTCAGTCTCTTTAAGTTGGAGTGGCCGGAAGTAGCTCCCTCTAGCTTGAATTCCAGAATAGCTGCATTCAAGGACTGACTTTTACCCTTCTAAGTTTTCACTTCACCCACGGCGCGTGCATGCACCTTGCATCTGTGCATTCAATCAATTCCTCAAGCATTCTGCAGTGCTTGCTTCACTGTTGCCCCTCATCCTTTTTTCCCTTCTGTTGGTGATGATGCATCAGATGAGGATGAGCCCCAGCAGCCGAGGCCGTTAACACGGGCGCAGCAGCCAACACCCGGCGACAGTGGCTTGCAAAGGCTGGTAGCTGCGGCAGTCCAGGAGGCACCAGAGTCTGCTGACAAAGAGCCTGGCAAGCAGCTGCCGCTGGTCGCCCACCTGGACAGCTTCACTCCAGTTGTGCAGCAGGTTATCCTTGCGGGCATGGAGGGGTGGCTGTCCACGGAGCAGATACTATGCCTGATGAATGGCTACATGGACTCTGAAAGGAAAGGCTTTGCACTTGCAAAAAATCCGCCACAAGAACCTCAAGGTGAGTGTAGTCAAGAGAGAGGCAGCGCCTGCCTCTCTGGGCGTTGCACGGTGATGTGGACCACGCTCCTTGAGGTTCTTGTGTTGGGCTGGCTGGCCGAAATCATGCTCCACTATGAGCTCAAGCTGTATGCTAGGCGGCAGCTGGAGGGGCCGCCGGTCGTGCACTTAGGCATCCTCTTACGCCCATATTCCACCTAGGCTTCTGTCAAGACTGTGCAGGCTGGCACACTACCAAGTGACGTTTCTTGCGTGAGTTTACAGGTACACCTGCAACGTTCCGCCTGTGGCTTGCCTGTGTGTGCAGCTGGCGCAATGTATCTCGCCAACTATGTTGACCGGCTGGACCTGAAAGACGGCGGCAAGTGGAGGGACCGCCGATCCATGGAACTCAGAGGTTAGTTCCCAGCTGGCAGGTCCAAGCATTCTGCAGACTTTTGTGTAAGTGGAAGCATGCAACGGTTGCATGTGAATTTTGAAGTTAAAAGCCACTCTCAATAAACACGGCAAGAAGTAAAGACAAGATCCACTAAGCGCAGCGTTACGTTGTTAGAAAGGGTGTTGTTGGCAAACGCGAAATGTTGTGGCACTTTCCATCGCCACACATTGTATTTTTATTGTGCTGGCTAACGACTGTTGCTGCTACCCTGTCTGCAGTGAAAGGCGTGAACGTATTGAAAGTGGTGTATCACTACAATGAAGATCGGAATTTTGCGGTGAGGGTTGTCGTGACCGACAGCACCACCGGGCTGTGCCCGCTGAGTACCGCGCTGCTTGATCTGGCGTTCGACTCTTCTGTGAGGAGTATTGATGTAATCCTTGTGTGTGTGTGTGTGTGTTTGGACTCTTACGCTTCACGTGCCTGTGCTGGAAGAAACATTTGACTGCATCTTGTTGTGATTGGGATGGCCCAATCAGCGTCTTCACCTCACGGTGGGACAGCTGCCCAACCTTACCTGGCCAGCTTCATGGTGATCCTTCCCCGTGCTGCTGCAGCGGCGCTCGTATAGGTTGGCGGACGAGAGCAGCCCATTAGCGCACCTGCACCTGCTGCACTACCAGCTGCCTGAGGGCATGCTTGCTGAGAAGCACGCGTCGGCACCTCGGCCCAACAAACGTGAGCACGCCCTGATGCTGTTCCTTTTGATGCTGCTGCTGCTGTTTCCTGTTGCTGCCCCAATTCTACAACGCTCTTGCTGTGCTCCATTGTGGCCAACACGCCGACAAAGAAAAGGTGCCCTCTGTGCCTTCTCTGCTGATATCGAACTGCTGCCAGGCTCACTTTAGACCTGCCGCCCTGTTATTGTCCCTGGCTCGCTGTCAAATGAAAGTTTACTTAAGAATCGCGTGCCACTTCTGCTTCTACTGTGGGAGCTGCTGCAGCTTGCGCTGCCCCATTACCTTCTGGTGCTGTCCAGCGGAGGCAATGGCGGCAATGTTGTGCTGCTGTGATCTGTCCTCCTCCACTTTAGCCTATGCCACACTCTGTTTGCCTAGCAGCAATTGAGTCGCCTAATGTGCATAGTTGCGGTGTCGTGTAACTGCAGGCAAGCAGCTGTCTCCCGCTGGCAAGTGGCAAGGGGCCAGCAAGCGGCACGCTGCAGGGGCATCCGTCCATGCAAGCCCAGTGAGCTTTCCACAGGTGACAGTGCAGCAGCAAGGGACGGCGCAACTCGACAGTCCCGCATCTCAGCCGCAGCTACCAGTAGATGAGAGCAGCAGGCAGGCAGCGGCACTAACAAAGCGGTTCAGCGGCGAAGGCGTTGAGCGGCTGCAGGGCTCACCCTCGTTTGCAGTGCCGCAACGGCATCAGCAACCAGATGCGGCGCAGCAGCACTTGGAGATGCCGCAGCAGGGAGGCACGAGTTGCTTTGCCAGCCAGGAGGCAGACAGGCAGCAGCATTGGGCGGAAGAGCGGCAGCAGCAGCGGCAGGTTGACGGGCAGGATAACTGGCACGCCAAGACAGGAGAGGAGGCGAGACGCCAGAGCTTGCCTGAGGAGCAGCCGCCGCGGCAGCAAGAAGGTAACAAGAGGTGCTCTATGTCTGAGCAGTCAGAGCGGCGGCAGAGCTTGCTCGAGGAGCAGCCTTTGCGGCAGCAGGCAAGGGAGTCACAGGGGAAACAGAGCGAATCAGTGCGTCAGCTTGGAGCCCGGCCACAGCCGCAGCAGCAGCAGCAAGGGCAGGCAGAGCAGCATTCCCAGGGTCAGGAAGATGGGAAGGACAGCTTGGCAAAGCCGCCGCCGTTGCAGCAGGTAGCTGGCCGGCAGCGTCTGCAGCAGGCATTGCCAGAGGCGGCGCATCGGCAGGATGGAGATGAGCAGCAGCAGCAGCAGCGGCAGCATGATGGCACCACCCTCACGCACAAAAGGGGCCTGGAGGAATTTGAGGGTGAAGAGCAGCAAGCTGCCAAGCGCCAGGCAGTTAAGCAGCCCGGGGCTCAGGGACCCGTTGCCTCGCAGCAGCCGGGAGCAGCCAAGGGCGCAGAAGCGGCTACTGAGGCATCCGCCGCCACTGCAGCAGCGGTTGGGGGACCCACCAGTTTGCCGGCAGCCGTCCATGCGAAAGCAGAGCACACAGTTGGGTATGTCAAGACAGAACACACAGCTGGCAGCGTGGCTCCTACCGCAGGGCTGGCAGCCAGCAATCCGGCGGCACGGGCGGAACGGGAGGCTGACGATAGCAGCGGCACAAACCGCAGGGCGGTCTTCCAAGCGCTGGTGCCGATGCTGTTGGATGCTGGCGTGGAAAGTGGAGACGCATTGGTGCGTGGGGGCATTATCCCCAGCTGGTCAAGAGGAGTGGGTCGAGGGTGGGCGTTTTGTATTTGTTCGTGTGGTGGGTGGCTCGGCAGATGGTTTAGGCTAAGGGGGGCCCAGGGTGGGGTNNGGGGGGAACGGGCAGCGCACCTTTACCTTGCAACGATGTCTGACATGCCTCAAATGGTCATCTCCATGGCACATGCCATAGGTTTATTATTGCCTCTCTGTTCATAGCTGTTAGATAATGGCCCACAGCCTATGCACTCACCAAGGGGTTGCTGGCTCCGCTGGGACGCTCAGTAACTGCACCTGTCATGCACTGATCCCCGAAAACGCATGCTGTGACTGTGCTTCTCTCCTAACCTGCAGCTGTTCCTGCGGCGCTGCATCAGGGAGAACAAGGACACTGAGGACGTGGGAATGCACTGGGGTTACTTATCGCAGACTTATAGGAAAGGCCAACATCAAGCTGTCCGAGATTGGGTTGCCAAGGAGTTAGCGGAGCTTGCCAAGTCCACAAGTTGAGGAGGGTTGGGGTTTATCGGCAGCAATGAACTAATATAGTGATTGAGGCAGCACCCGCGTGTGTTGCAATGTTACAGTAACTTTGCACCAAACTGCTGTAACATTGCATAGCGGATATACGTCGCTCTCAGCTGTAGTGTATCTCAGTGTATCTCAGTTTACCTCAGCTGAAGTGTATCTCAACTGGAGTGAATGCGTCCTGGTTGCTGTGTGTTTTGCTGGGCAGGAAGTGTGCTGGGATTATGTCTATGCAGCACGAGGACCGACAGTAAGCTGTTAACTTCGCGACAAAACAGCAGCAGGCTGTCATTTTCGCTGGTGTGGAACATGTGTCCCAGCAGTCAGTCCCTGAGCGGTAAACGGTCCAGGCTGGCATCCCAACATCTCCTGCGAACTCATCACCACCCAGCCTGGTTGCCGCCACTAAGGCGGAGCATCCCTCATCTGGAGCTTCATGCAGCGGCGCTGGTGACTATGTTGCGGCAGGCTGGCTTATTGCCCGCCCATCGGCAGCGGTGAAGCATGTGGGTGATGCTGCCAGGGTCAGCATGTGGCTTATGGGTTCGTGAGTACTGCAACATGCTGCCCAGGACGCATCGTGTTGCTGTCATGACCAGCCGACAGCAGCAGCAATCAGCAGGGGGCTGAGCCGAGGGGCCTGCTCTGCCTAAGTCCAGTCCTCCAGCAGCGCCAGCAAAAGAAGGAAGGAAGGAAGGAAGGAAGGAAGGAAGGAAGGAAGGAAGGAAGGAAGGAAGGAAGGAAGGAAGGAAGGAAGGAAGCGCCCTAAGGCGTGGGTTGAGGAAGCCAGCAGAGGAAACTACGAGGGCTGGCGGGTGCGGGAAACAACCATTACTGACCTTACTTGAGTTAATTTTTACTTTGAACTGTCTTTAGCATTGGGTTTAAAATTTCGGCTTCTTATGGCGGAACTTTCCATGTTGAATCTTTAACTTTCAGTGTTCCTTGCTACAGTTGGCCTGTAACTCCCACACGCAGTTCACACTCGCCCACACGCACTATTTTTCACCACGCGCAACCCAGCCCAATGCAGCGCAGCGGATGCCCCATTCAGCCCCAGCCACACCCACGCCATGCGCTCATACCCAGCCCCACTTTGCCGCCGCCCATGCTCCTGCATCCAGCCGGCTCCCCCACCAGGGACTCCTTCCTTCAGCTGACACGGCGGCAGCATCTGCAACGGCAGAGCGGCGACGGCTGTGCCCGCAGCAGAGCGGCCCGCTTTCTGAAGCCCTGAGTGCTGCCTTCCAAGGCAGTCACCTCTGAGAGGCGGCCTATGCACTGTTGTTTTGGACTTGACGTGAAAGTTAACGCACAGCGTCCAGACAGGCCTAGGTCCTTGGCTGCTAGCATCCAGCAGGTCCTCCAAGGTTAGTAGCAGCTTCGAACCTCGTGGGAAGTCGAGGAGGATATCTCGTCATGCAAATTGCCATTGTGTTCAAGCAATCAACAGCGGCTTGGACAGCTCGCATAAAGCTTGCCACAAGCAGTACACGGCCATTGGAAAACCAAGGGAGGTTTCGGGCATCAAATTACGTTCCGCTTGCCCCAACCTCCCCCAACAAGGTTGAGAAGCAGTGTTGAGGGGCACATCCACGGCAGGAGCCGCCTGCCTCCACCCTTTTCCGAGCCACCCTGCCACGGGCCTGCGGGACTCAGCTGACGTGTGGCGTCTTGGACCATGTACGGTGGTGGAACACCCAGTGGGCCTGCAGAACGCCGTCGGGGCAGGCAGCCAGCCGGCCCTGTAGTGCCGGCAGACCCAGATGAAGCAGCGGCAGAGCACGCGCGGCAGATGGCGGCAGGGTTTCGCCTGCAGCAGACGCAGCACTTGGCGGCTGTCGACTGCTGCATCAGCTTGCTTCTGCCGTTGCTGGTGCTGCTGCAGTTCCTGCAAGCAGGCAGCCGCGCTGGTCGCCGCCAGATGGTGGCAGCCGCCGCTGAACTGGCAGTTTTGCTGGCGCCTGGCAGCTTGGCTCGCTGGTTTGGGCGGTGGTATTTGCCCAACCGCAGTTGGATCGTGGCCTGCTGCCGCCTCGCCAGCACCTTCCTTTACAGCCACAAGCTGCGCTGGAGCAGGCTGCTCGGCACCGGTGGCACAGAGTGGGGCGGCTGGATGGTGTTCCTCCTGGCCACCCAGGTGTTGAGCCTGCCACTCCTTGCACTAATGTACAGGCTGCCAATTGAGGTGAGGAGGGATATGTGGATCCCAAGGTGCAAAGAGGATCGGTAACAAAGCGACAAACCTTCCTAGGGTTCATGCCGCGTTCACATCGCCTGACAACCCACTAGCAGCTGTATTGCAGCGCTGTAGTTCCTCCCCATGCAACCCCCCATTCTGGCTGTTGAATGAAGCCCCTCCATCCTGACCGCTGCAGTGGCTGGTGTGGGTCCACCTGGTTGGGGCATTGGAGGCGGTTTATACCCTGTTTCATACCGTGTGCTCGGCTCCCGCCTACAGCAGCGGCACTGCTGGGGCTAAGCTGCCGCAGGTGGTTCACATGGCAGCCTACCTCCGCTTCCTCTCACCGCTGCCCTTCCCAGTCGCAGCAGGTGGGCTGGCAGCGGCGCTGAGAGATACGAATCTGCATTGTGGCACATGCCCTGGGCACCTTTCATGCCCTGCCCTGGTCATTGGTGCCTGCTGTGCAAAAGCAGTTTGGCGGGGCTGTTCAACTGCAGGCAGCAGCATACTATATATCCTGCCTGTTGCAACTGCTAGTCGTCTCTGCAGGCCCCACAGACCAACTCATGCAGCATTTAAGCTTGTGCGAGCAGCTCGGGCTGTGGTCAATAGCCTGCCTGGGTTATACCGCACCACTGGTCCTCACCTACCTCTTTCAGGTGGCCGATCTGCGCGCTTATATAAGCAGGTGTGCGCACGTTGGTTACCTTCCCTGTCAGCTTCCTGTTGTGCGTGATGAATCGGTGCCCAACCAGCCCACAATTGTGCCTGCAGGAATTGCCCTCGATGGCCCAACTGCCCTTCCTGCGGCCAGCGCTTCGCCCCAGACCTGCCAGCCCTCGTGCTTTCGTGCTTCCTTCTTTTCCTGTCCTTTTCTGCCGTTGTCTGGCAGCTGATCTCTGTGTGGGCGGCAGGGCCCGCTGGGTCCCACTGATCAGTACCTATGCCTGCTAGTTTGGAGGTCTCTCACAATGTCAAATCCTTCTGGGCACTCACCACGCATTGGGTTGTGATTGTTACTGGCATGTTCAGTGCTTTGCATCGCTATTGATTCGATTCCTGTCCATCGGTTCACAGCAGCACGCTGGTTGCAACTGCGTGTGTTGAGTGATTGACATAGCGCGATCGTATGCGTTGACCTGTTGCATGCTTGACATTGTGATAACATTGAATGTGAGCAAAAAGCCGGTTCCAGACTAGAACCATCCCTTTTTCTTAGCAAACCAGCAACACTCGACTTCAGCTCAGGTAGTTGCCGGTAAGCGGGAGGACTGTCGGCACCGCCACCTGCTGCGAGGTGCGCAGCTGCCCAGCACACGGTTCGGCACCGCGCAGAACGTGGTTGGCAGTATCGTACGTGCTTCCCGTAGGCTGCAACACGCTGGAATTCCCCCGTCTTTGTCACCCATGCTGCGTGCTGCGTTTTCCTGGTGTGCCCAGAAGGCGGCGAGTTACCCCTCCCCGTTCTGGATAGTGGTTTGCTTGAAACTGTGAGCAGTTTATCACATCACGGTACCATCACACTAACAAGGGCTCCGCGAACCTGGGCGCTTCGGGCCTGCCCAGAATAGGAGACGAGTGCCTCGAGGCAAGGCCCTTCACCAACAGCAGGTGGGTGCAGGAGCTGAAGCGTCGCTTTGGACAAACCCGCGGGCCCAATGCGCATCAACCTGAGCAGTGTGCCGCTGCCGCCCTGCTTTCTGCCGCACCCCTCCACCACCTCCTGGCCCAAATGGCCATCTGCTGACTTGCTGTTCACTGCACCTCTTTCCCATCCCTCCTTTCCTCGCTGCAGGATACTTGGCCCCTCCCACTGCCCCCAGCCCCACTTGGTTGCTAGTGGGCGCTGCCCGCCATGGCGAAGCTTCACTTGTTGCTGGACTGCTGGCGGGATCTGGCAGGCAGCTCGCCAATGCTCGCGGTGACCTTGGGACTACACCAGCTAGCATGTGTACCCGCGGACCAGCGCACCCTTGTTTGCAACTGGCACTGCAGCGACAGCTTCCGTTTTTCCTGCGAACATTGGCGAATCGATCTTATTTTTTGACATGGCACGGCAACTAAGTCGCTGCCTTCAAAGAGCAGCGGGCCTGGTGTGCCAAACCAACTACTTTGGCTTGGCGGGTGTGCCGCAGGACGACAAGGAGCGCTACACAAGGTGTGGCCTTTTGCCCTGCTTAAAGTTGTGGCCCCTTGCTCCTATACTCTTGTTCTGCAACCTTCGTCTCCCTTCCTACTTTGTCCTTTTCAGTTCTCTGGCTTGTTTGTTGTTACACTCTGTTTAGCCGTTGGCATCTGCATGGAAGCCAGCCTCCCTACTGCAGCATTAACGGGCCCCTGGCTGCTCCCCCAGCGGTCTTTGCGCCCTTTTCTGCGAGGACCTGGCCGCGCTTCTGCAGGCGCAGCGCTGCCGCCCGGACCTGCTCATACAGCCGCATAGAAATGTGTGGGAGCTGACGGGTCGTTGCTCCCTAGTGTGGACGAATGGCATCATTGCCAAATACAACCATGCGGCTTGCTTGCTGGAATGTCTTGGCAATTGCTTTCCGTTTTTCACGAGGTCATTTGGGCACTAAGCTTTTTGCTTGAGCTGCTGTCTGACAGTCTGCGTGACCAAACAGACCCTGCCCCTGTATTGCACTCCCGCTTCACCCAGGCATGTCAATCTTCCCACTGGCCTGTACACCTTGCCCAGCTGCCGTCCTGGCAGGGGCACCCACTCAAGGCGTGCTGGCTTGTTCAGATTACATCGAGCAATCTTCCATTCCATTCAGTAATGTAGAAATTGCAGGAATGCAACAATTTCCTATTTTCTCAATTTTCATTCCAGTAATCAAGGAGTTACGCGGAGCGCTAGGCCTTGCTATGTTACTCTTTGTAAAACATGTGTGGTGCTGTGAACACAGAAGTGCTGCTCAGGCACCTCCTTCAGTTGTTCATCTCCATCACACTCGACAGCTGCCACTGCTACCACATGCTAGCTGCCCCTGCCGTCGCCCGCCAGTTGCCACCCCGCCATCTCAGCCAGCAGGGGCATCCCCTGGAACTCCGCAATACTGGCCAGCACACCCAGCTGCTTGCGGGAAGCCGCCTGCAGACAAGGGGAATGTGGCTGCTGGAAGCTGTGCTCAGACTTGCTGTGGCGCAGTCAAAGTTTGCATCAAAGGGTGCTGGGAAAACACAGTGAATGGACTGCAAATTGCAACGCTGCCAACTTGTTGCAACCGCCTGTTGCGTTGTTTCCCAGGTGTGGGCAGGAGGTGAAGCTAGAGTATCAATCCCCAGGGCAACAGTGCAGTGCAGGGCAGACAATGCAGCACGCCCTGCACAGCTCGAGCACCGTTCACCACAAGCAGCAGTGAAACTTGCAAACTAGCTTAACCATACAGGTGCAATAAACCGTGTGGCTGCCACCCAACCGACCCACCGGCAGTTGCGTGCCGCGCAGGTGCCCGCCGCAGACGTCACAGTGGGGCTGCAGGTGGTTGGTGGCCACACTGGCGCACTTGATGCAGCGTAGGTCCTGAAGCTGGTAGCCGTCGGCAGCCTGCACAAGAGAGGAGGGATGGGAGGTGGAATATGGGTGGAATCAAGATGGGTAGCGGTGATGGAGATGTGGAGGTGATGGATTGGGGAGGGGGGCTGGAGTGGTGGTGTGTGTGGGGCAGGAAGGGAATGAAGTGGGGACTGTTGCCTGGCGCTGGTAAAGTGGGAGGAATGGGGGCTTGAGGTGGGGGTGGTGCTCAAGACGGGGTTGGTGCAGCGAAGGCCGTTGGCTGCCTGGGACTGGGTGGAGGCTGGCGTGGATGGGGACTGGAAGGACCGGAATTTTGTGAAAAAAAGACGATCAGCCCCAGCTGGAACCAATAGCAACCATCCAGGAGATTCAAGGCGCAGCTTGAAGATGTTGCTTGCTAGACAACGAATCATGCACCCCCCCCACCTGCCCATCTGTCCAACGCCAGCACCCAAAGCACCCTTCTAAGTGGAGGTGAACATGTTCAGTGCTGTCGGAGCTGACTACACCCCGGGTGCGAGCACTGTTGACATTACTATCTCCCCTACTGATGCTGACGTCCAACAGCCAAGCCAGCCTTCTCAAGCCCCCACTCACCTGCTGCAACAGGCCGCAGAGGCGCGCCTCCACCGCCGCCACGTCCCGCTCGGTACCGCAGGAAGAACAGCGCCAGTCCCGCTGCTGGATCTGCACCAAAGGCAACGGCAAAGGCGCGGGATGGCGGTTCTGGGCGTGATCCTTGCAATTCCCCAAGGCGGGGCCTCTTGCAGTTTTGGCCGCGACTCTTGCAGTTCTTGGCACGTGGTTTGAGGCAGGAAACTGAAAGCTTTCTGGACACTGACGAAAATGCACCACTTCTATGGTTACTGATAGTGACAGCTGCACCATTTTTACGGCTGTTGACACACTGCACCACCAGAAGTGGACAGGAGGGATTCAGCTCACCCCGGGGTCCCTGCACAGGTCCAAGTCTCGACAGTCCTGGCAGGCGGGGCAGATGACGTCACGCAGCACCAGGGTGGAGCACGGGTCCTGCAGAGCACAGCAGCAAGGGTCAATATTCAGTTGAATTACTACTATTGGAATAGTTACTAGTTATACATTACCAATAATATATTACTAATAGTGTTATAATTTACTAACTATAAATCACTAATAATAAATTACTAGTATTGGAATTTTAGAGCACTGGGATGGAGATGTAGCTGGTTGATGAAGGGTTGAGCAGGTCTCAAGTATTGACAAAGAACCCCCGTCAGGTACCAGCCGCCACTCAGGTAAGGACCAGCCACCACTCAGGTAAGGACCAACCACCACTCAGGTAAGGACCATCCACCACTCAGGTAAGGACCAACCACCACTCAGGTAAGGACCAACCATCACTCAGGCTCTGGCACCAACAACCACGACCATCAAGTGGCTACCAACCACCAACCAGGTGCCGACAAGGACCACCACCCCAGCACTGCCCCACCTTGAAATCCGCCTCTGGGGCAAACTCCTTGACGTGCACCAGCCGCAGCAGCTGGCGCCGCAGCACAGACACCTGCAAATAAGGACCATGAAGTATAGCACGACATGGGACGAGCAAGTATGGTAGTGGTAAGGCGCCAACTTTGATTTCCGACCTGTTGCTTCGATGGCCTGGCATTGGGGAACCAACCCACAACACGCACCTATAGCTGTCCGCAGGATGCCCTCAAACCATGAACCACAAGAATAAAAGGGGGAACCCACCAGCCC
>JAAMXP010003967.1:0-21791 GCA_019693395.1 Ettlia oleoabundans | reverse complement strand
GGGCTCAACTCAGCCTCAGCGCAGATCGGGGCAAAACCGGAACCTTGCAGTGAAAGCAGCATGGCAGGCAATGAGCAGCAACATATGGTTCCTCAAGTCTGCTGCATATGCAGACTTGAGGCAGTATGGCAGCAGATCACCCCTGTCCCTGCCCCACCTTGCTAACCATCTACTGCGGCAAATAGAACCCCAGCCCACCAGCCATCTACTGCGGCAAATAGAACCCCAGCCCACCAGCCATCTACTGCGGCAAATATGAACCCAGCCTACCAGCATCGTATTCACCCTGTCCAACACCACCCACCTGTGCAGCTCCTCCCGTGCCCCCTTGTCCAGCGCTACCACGCTGCCATCCGCCAGCATCACCTTGGTGCACCGCTGCAGCACACACTCTGCTGCGCCCTTCACAAACAGCACGTTGCCACCACTGTTGCCGCTGCTGGAACCACCGCCAAGCAGGGAGGCCAGGCGGCCAGAGCGGCGCGGCGTGGCGCCCAGTCCGTTGGCGGAGGGTGCACCCGCGGCGCCGCAAATCACGCTCATCGACTTCCTGTCCCGGTCAAACTCCAGCGTTGCTGCACAGATGTGCAGGGGTGTGATCAGTGCGCACATCCTCCCACAGTATATGTCAGAACAGCCATGCCACTGCCAACAAGCATTGCAAGTACAGGTGAAGCAGAGTAAAGTTGCGCAGTTGCCCGGGGCTCCAGCCTGCACTCACCCAGTTTGGCATACTTGGAGCAATAAAAACCGCAGGCCCCCGTGGCGTTGGCCTCTGGGCCAGCCTGCCGCGCCGCCATAATGGCCCGCTGCGCCGCCTCGCCAGGCACACCCAGCTTCTCAGCCAGCACCAGCAGCGCGGCCTCTGTGGGCTGGCCCACCGCCCGGTGGTGCCCCGCCTTGTACTCAATGCGAGCGTCATTGCATAGAGCACACGCCTCCGCCAGCGCCTGTAGGGTGGGTGGGTGGAGACGCGGGGAATGTGGGTCGAGTGGCTGATCAAACCAAGGTTTGGAAGCAATGGAATGGTAAATTTGCCAAGGCAACATGGTCTGTTGTGAGAGGCAGGCGGGCAGCCTGAAGGGTACAAGCGAAGCTTACCATGCCGAAGCACACCTGAGATGGCACGCACACCACATCTCTTGAAGCTAGGGATGCTGCCAGCCGCTGCGCTGACTCGGGCCCGCACCAGCATCACACGGTCCCACCCTTGACCCATACATTCCAGCCACGATCCACAGCAGCTACACGCACCTCTAGGTTCCTGTCCAAGCCCGCCAGACCCTGCACTGCGCCGCCATCTGGGTCGTATGTGGATCCTGTCACCTCCCACTGCTGCAGCTGGCCCGTGGAGCGACCATAGGCGGCCAGCTGTACCGCCGACATTTGGTTAGTGGTGAGGGTGCCGGTCTTGTCGGAACAGATCACAGTGGTGCAGCCCAGCGTCTCAACCTGCCAGATGGGGCCGGGCAGAAGCGGTGCGGGCAAAGACTGTATTAGGCCAGGGTGCATGAGCAGATGGAGAGATTGTGGCATGATGACAAAGCTGGGAAAGACCGTGGTGTACATTACAAGGTAGGCAGGCAGGCAGGCTGCACCAGACGGTGGTTCCAAGCCCCCATCAGCACACTCACGCTGGGCAGCTGGCGCACGATGGCATTGCGCTTGGCCATCTTGCGTGTGCCCAGGGCCAGGCAGGTGGTGATGACAGCAGGCAGGCCCTCAGGGATCGCAGCCACAGCCAGAGCAACAGCAACCTGCATTGTGGACAAGGAACACGTGGTCAAACGCCGGTCGCACCCGCCGCAGCCTAACCAACGCTTCCTCGCAGCGTTCTCGCCAGTAAAACTTGCCACCTAGGTCGCACCCAAAGGCAAGGCAACCACCCACCTTAAAGTAAAACGTTGCCTTGGCCACCGAGAACTCGACAGTAGAGGGATCAGGCACCCAGGAGCCAGGGAAGGGCTTCCAGCTAAGAAAGTGCTTGTAATTGATGAGCCACACTGCTCAGGAAGAGGGGCCAGGGTGGGGTTGAGCCAAGGCAACAGTGATATGCACAGAACACCCTGTCGCACCCTTGCACCGTTGGTTGTCCTGTTGAAAACAGGCCCCGATCTTCTTCCCCGCTTCTAACCGGCAACCACCAAACAAAGCACTCCCTCCCCACCTGCGATGCAGATGTAAAGGATGACCTTGGCCAGCATCTGCAGCAAGGAAGCGCCAGCAGTGAGAGCAAAGGGATCGAGGCTCAGCCAAAATACAAGCGTGTACCGACAAACTGACCACTCGCACCACGGCTCTCTATGTGCAGACGTTGCCAAGGCATTGTGAGAGCCAGGTTGACACGGTGCAGGGGCGCTGTGCCTGCCCAGCTACCCTCCCTACCTCCCCAAACTCATCCAGCTTCTTCTTCAGTGGCGTGTCGCTCTCCTCCTCGCTGGCCTCCTGCGGGCAGTAAGGGCAGAGAAGGGACACAACATATGGTAAAAGCAGAGCTCGATTGAATGCCTGACACAATGCTTGTGTTGGCCAGCTGAGCACTGCCAGGGCAGTCCTGGATGGACAATGCCCCAACATAGTGGATGTCCATACGAGAAACCGTTGAGCAACTACGACGAGAGGACAACAGCCAGGGGTGCACTAGTTAAGGAAGAGCAGGAATAAAATTCAAAACGAGCAGCACATCCCAGCCAAGCAGAAAACCGACCAATGCAATACCAGTTTGGTCCATGCAGCTGACCAGCACTCCCAACCTGTATCTGCGCCTGAATTTGCCCAATTTCTGTCTCCATGCCGATGCTGTTTACCACACCAATGCAGGCGCCAGATGATACGCCCGTGCCCGCAAACAGCATGCACTCCTTGGCCTGCGGGGGTGCAGGGGAGATGCGCAGACACGTGTGTTTGGCACCAAGTAGCTAACCTTTCAGAGCAAACCGAGTGTGCTGGTAAGATCACAGGTTGCACAGCATCCTGCACCCAGTTCAGCGGCCATTGCAATGCAAACCAGCCAGTCACTTGGGAATTGCACTGTTCATGCCCCATGAACCAGTTGGGCCCGGCACAAGCCAGCCCTGCGCTGAAATGAGTTCCCTTTCCCTTTGACGTGCGCGGTCAAAAAACCATCCAGCCACCCACCTGCAGCTCACAGTCCTTCTGGGACACCGGCCCCGCGCTCTTGGCCACCGCCACAGACTCTCCTGTAAGCGCAGCCTGCTCCACTCGCAGCACAGCCGTTTTGAGCTGCACTATGCGGATATCAGCGGGCACCTTGTCTCCTGTGTGGATCTCCACCACATCGCCAGGCAGCAGCTCACGCGCAGGGAGGTCAGAAATCTGTTGGACAACGTGAAGATGGGCAAAACATAACGTCAGGACGGCATTGTCAAGTGAAGTTGGGGGCAATTGCCACCAGTCAGGGGGGCCCGGCATCGCCGCAGGCCATTTGAGGCGGTGCAAAATTCAGCTGCAGGCTGCCTACACCACAGCACAGCACAAACTGGCCCAGTGCAATGTAGCCCCAACCACTGCTGAGCAGGGTGGTGACGTAGCTGCCTTTGAAGCTGTTCTGTTGCTCACCAGCTGGCCATCACGGAAGACCTTGGCAGTGTCAGCAGTCATCTCTTTCAATGCCTCCAGCGCATTCTCAGCGTTGCTTTCCTGCCAAACTCCCACGGCGGCATTCAATACCAAGATGAGGACCTGCAGAAAAGGGGCGGAGGTCACCAGAAAATGGGACTGGGCGCCCCACACACAGCAGCATCAGCGTACGACAGACATTTGGTGGACTAGCGCGAGGCACTTAGCATTGCTGCGTGAAACTGCAAGTAACAGAGCATTGACAGACAGTCCACAATAGCAGCCTTACAATGACCAGAGGCTCGATGAAGGCGCGCACACCCGACTCCTCTGGGTTGTCCTCAAACCAGGCAAGCCCAAAGGACACAGCTGCTGCTAGCAGCAGGATCTGCAGCCACGTAGCACCTGTGTGAGACATCTGGGCATACGGGATTGAAACAAAGACAACTGAGGCTAACTGGCCCTCGCTGTGTCCCTACTGCGGCGGCGGGTGGCTGCCAGCCGTGCTCCCGCCTTCCCGCCCTGCCCTACTGTGCACCTTGACCAACGTGTCATCGAACTGCTCCAGAATGAGCTGCCACAGTGGCGTGCCGGGCGTCTTCTGAAGTTCATTGTAGCCGTACTTGGCGCGGCGGGCCTCCACCTCGCCGCTGCGCAGGCCAGCAGCCACGTCTGTGACCCCGTGGTGCTGCAGCACCTCCTCAGCGGGCACAGACCAGGCCGGAAAGCAGCCGGGCGGCATCTTCGGCCCTGCAATCGTTCCTGCCCGATCCTTGTGCACGCTTTTCAAAACTCCATAGACCGCTGCGGATGGGAGTTCTCCAAATATTTAATAAGTCGCATTTCGTTTCTCGTGCGTCAAAACTGTACCCACAGCCGTACTGCTCTGAGGCCACTGCGCCGAAAGGTCGGCAGCAAACGGTGGCACTTAGGTGCTGGGCCCACAAATAGGTTACCTCAAACCCAAATTATAGTTTACCTCCACAGAAGAGCTATTCATGTAGTAGTTTGTCTTCCCTGCATGCCAACTGGAATGGTGTGACCTGGCGCCTTGCGGCGTGTGGGGCGGGCTTCTTGCGCGAACTCCGGCAGCCAGGAGCGCTTTAGGCCATGGATGCGTGAATGCACAGATGATGATGGCGTGTGTGCGGTTGTGCATGCTGGCGAAGCTTGGCCCAATCAGCCATAGCCAGTGCCAAAACTTGCCCCTGAGTCAAGTCGAGGTGAGGCAAGTCGATGCAGCGGCGCTGCAATGCAAAGAAACCAGGGCAGCAATATCCCAACGAAAACACCCTGCCTTAACTTGAATCATGCATCAAACATCACCGCGAGAAGAAGCAACTGGACGAGCACTTTGCCGCCTCAGGCTTCCGTAGCCAGCGGGCCAGGTGGGAGGCACCGGCGAGGCGCCCGCTCCACACACACACACACACACACACACACACACACACACACACACACACACACACACACACAAGACAGGCTTCGCTTGCACTGCACAATGGGCACATTGTCCCTGACACGCGCAGAAAAAGACCTTGGAAGAGCTGAAGGATCCACTGCAAGGCTGAACTGCCACCCAGTGGACTTCACCGACAGCCCCCTGTGCCCGTTTACTGCACCGGCCTGATACTCAGTGAAATTGCCGGCACTGCGGAGGGTCACAGAAGAGCGCAGGAAAGATGCCACATTGAACCAGGCCTGGGTCAGCAGTCGCTGTGCCGACTTGTTTGATCGCTCGTCTGCTCAGGCCCTTTCCTTTTGGTGGATTGAGGGTGTCCACGTAGCAGGTGAGCCAAATTTTGCATTGCCGTTGGCCTGGTTTGGAACTGTCATCACCCGCCGGAAATCACAGCCCCCACCGGCCGCCCTTGCAGACACTCAAGATGTCCACCTTCCTATTCACCTCGGGTGAGACCTGCGTTCCCAATCCAGTTGGCCTGCCGCACCAGCAATCAGCCGCGGGGAGCCGCCCTCAATCAGCGTCTCACTTTGCCAGCACTGCTGTGTCAGCCGCCGTTGCCCCGATGGCAGATGCCATGTTGCAAAACTCATGCGATCTGGCGCAGCGGGTCGCCCATCAACAGCAGCGACGGCCGGCGCCATGGCGGCAGCAAGCACGCCTGGCTTACGGCGACTGCTGCTGCTGCTTCTTTCAACAGGCTCTGCTTGCTAATTGAATTTCAATTTGTCACTGCTGCCTGCCCACCTGATCTGCAGAGTCGGTCAATGAGGGCCACCCGGACAAGGTGGGTGCTGCAGACCAACTGTTGCCGCAGCCTTGCAAACCCGTACATTCCTCCAATCTGCTGTGTCGACCATGATGCTTAAACAATTGGCAGTGTAATGTAATGAAGCTCTACATCGAGATTTTGTAAGAAACGCTGGCTGGCGAATGAGTTGGTAGTTGTGGCTGGTTGGGCACTCACCCACCAATTCCGGTCCTGCCTCTTTTGCAGCTGTGCGACCAGGTGTCTGATGCAATCCTGGATGCATGCCTAGAGCAGGACCCTGAGTCCAAGGTGGCCTGCGAGACCGCCACCAAGACCAACATGGTGCGCATGCTGGCTCTGCACCTTGACATCAGCGCTGCAGCACGACCGCTCAAGCTGGTACTTTAACCATTTCGTATCGGGAGGCGCATAGCCTGAGCATGCCGCCATAGGCACAACCGTGTAGCAAACCCGGTTGCCAGAGGAAGTCTGCCCCTGCACTTGCCCTTTGAGTTCCATATTTCCGCAGCTTGGCCGCCCCGTGCTTGCTGTGTCCATGCGCTTGCTGTGCTAGGCTTCCCTCTTCGCCGCAGCTGACAGTCCAACCTCCCACCTGCTCATGCAACCTTGCCTCTGCCCTCGCAGGTGATGGTGTTTGGTGAGATCACCACCCGTGCCAAAGTGGACTACGAGGCGATTGTGCGCAAGACGTGCCGCGAGATTGGCTTCACCTCCGATGACGTTGGCCTGGATGCCGACAAGTGCAAGGTGCTGGTGCACATTGAGGAGCAGAGCCCAGACATTGGTCAGGGTGTGCACGGCATGGGCACCAAGACACTGGAGGAGATTGGTGCCGGCGACCAGGTGGGTGGGTGGGTGCCTGTAACTACTTACGGAAAAGCGTTTGGGCTGGATGGGGTTCAAATATCCGTTCAAGATGGCAATGATGTCACAGAGATGGCTGCACTTTGCACCACTTTGCAATTGGTGCCAGCCATGGCCAGCTTGGCACAATGCATGCTGCAGTAATGTGCGTGCAAGCCCTCAGGCGTGATATTGTGTTGGTGACATATACATGCCATGTTTTACCTGCGTGCAAGCCAATACCCCTACCTGGCTGTCATCTTGAGACCCACCACTGTCCATCTGGCTTGGTGCCGTCCCTTTCCGTCCTTCCTCCTTGCAGGGTCACATGTTTGGCTATGCCACTGATGAGACCCCCGAGCTCATGCCCCTCACCCATGTGCTGGCCACCCAGCTGGGCTACAAGCTGACTGAGGTGGGCAGAAGGGTAGCTCTCTATCACTGTATCTTTTGGCCCCCTGGAAACATGCAGCACCGGTGCTATTTTAAGCTGTGTGGTGCATTGCTGTCATTAGGCTCACAATCATCCCTGCAGCCCCTTTGAGCTGGCTGCCCTGTTTTGTTTTCCTCCCGGCCTGCTGTGCTGCAGGTGCGCAAGAACGGCGTGTGCCCCTGGCTGCGCCCTGACGGCAAGACCCAGGTGACTGTGGAGTACAAGAAGGAGGGCGGCGCGGTGGTGCCCCTTCGCGTTCACACCATCCTCATCTCCACCCAGCACTCCCCTGATGTGTCTAATGACAAGATCAAGGAGGATCTCATGGAGCACGTGATCAAGCCTGTGGTAAGCTTGGAAGAGGAAACCTGTGCAACATGGAAGTTGGGTGGAGCTAATGTTGTTGGTTGTGATTGTTGTGAATACTGCAGCGGTGCAGCCATGCACACAAAACCGGTCGGCAGAGCGTTCGGCTTCCAACGGGCAACGGAGCTTGAGAGCTGAGCTTGCAGCACGCTGCTCTATTTTTATTCTTTCCCTTTTCGTGTTCCGTTTCGGTCCGTAAGTTTTTTCTTCTGGTGCCCTCCATCCCCTCTTCAGGTGCCTGAGAAGTACCTTGACGACAAGACCATCTTCCACCTTAACCCCTCTGGCCGCTTTGTGATTGGCGGTCCCCACGGTGATGCCGGCCTCACTGGCCGCAAGATCATCATCGACACCTACGGCGGCTGGGGCGCACACGGCGGTGGCGCCTTCTCTGGCAAGGTGTGCGCTGTTCACCTTGGCGGGCTGGTGCTGTTGCATCTTTGAAATGGAGCTGTGGCAGGGTTTCAGACCAGCTGGGTGCGTGTTTGCTGTTGAAACGCAGAGCAGACAGGCTGGGTTACGATTTCACATCCAGTGCGAAGTGTTTTCCGAACCTCGCCATTCAAACCTGCCCAACCCGGCTGCTTGGCCCTCCCTTGCTCTCCTGCAGGACCCCACCAAGGTGGACCGCTCTGGCGCCTACATTGCACGCCAGGCAGCCAAGTCTGTGGTGGCTGCGGGCCTGGCACGGCGCTGCCTGGTGCAGGTGTCATACGCCATTGGTGTGCCTGAGCCGCTGTCGGTGTTTGTGGACACCTACGGCACCGGCAAGATCTCAGACGAGCAGATTCTGGAGAAGGTGTGTGGGGCTGGAAGCTGTCAGGACGGCACTTGTATGGAACGCATTTCAGGGCTGGAGTTGCCCGGGCCTATGTAGCCTGCCAACACATCACTGTTGTGCAGTTTAAACAACTGATGAACCCCTTGACCAAAAATACTTGGCTGTTCTTCGGCTTGCAGGTTAAGCTCACCTTTGACTTCCGCCCTGGCCTCATTGGCAAGCAGCTGGACCTGAAGCGCGGCGGTGACCGGTGAGTGATGCCGGGGCACCTGAAATATACCTCAAGGGAAACCTCATTCATGTGCAACACTGCCGTGCGGAGGCCATATGTGCTTTGATCAACACTCCGCATGTGCTTCTCGCCTTCCTGATCTGCAGTTACATTCACACCGCTGCTTACGGTGAGTGGAACCACTTTTTGAAAGCCCTGCTGTGCATAACTTGCCTGAAGTGCTGCTGCAGTTATTGCTGGTCTGGTTGCTAATGTGGGAAGCTTTCTGGTGTTTGCAGGTCACTTTGGCCGCACCGACCACCCCGAGGTGTTCACCTGGGAGAAGGTGGTACCCCTGAAGGATGCGTAGGCAGCTGCAGCCCACACCGCACTTGGCGCTTGGCGCTGGTTAACCCCCATAGCTTGGCCACATTGACTCCCCCACGTTCTGACTTGCTGCTCTCTCTATTTAGTCACCAACATCTGGCATCCTCTAGTCCCTTTTGTTAATTTCCCATTCTAGAAAAGCCAACCTACAGATGAGGCCATCACGTTACAGCAGCAAATACATCGGCAGAAGCCCCTGTTGGTAAAAGCGCACCTCAAGTGGTGTTGATGCCGTACTTCTGAAGTACCCGCACCCTCCTCCCTCTCATAAAGGCCGCCAGAAGCGCACGACCGGCGAGGAAATCGCTTCTCAAACACATCAAAACATAACAGTGTTGTTACCCAGCTTTCAACGTTACAAACGCTTCAGCCTCTCTGACCGTCCCACAGCCCCATAGCCGTCAACAATCCTGAAAACGTCTTTTGACCTTGTAAGGGCAAGCGAAGAGCATAGCGGGCAGCAGCCCAGCCCTGTAGCCCCACCTTCCTGGGTGAGCAGCCGTCCCCCACGGGGGCCTCTGACCGCCTCCCCTTGCCTTTCGCCCTATCTAGGGCCATGCAAGCCGCGGAAGAGGGCCCCACGGCTCAAACGGGCCGCTTAAGAACATTATCGTCTTCTCGGTTCCCTGCTCCCCCGGGTTTGCAGGCCATTGTGCCCCAAAATGGAGAGCGGACAGACACAGGGAGCCCAACCTCCGGCAGCCTCGACGCGGTGGTTGCAGTTTGCAGAGTGGCTGCGGCAGCAGGCGGGCGGACCGCCCGATGAGGCGGTGAGCGAGGCTTCGGCCAGTGATGCTGAGGATGCAAGCCTGCCGCCCGAGCCTTCCAGCTCTGTCTCCTCCTCCTGCCCAGGCGGCACCACCAGCACGCATGGCAGCAGCAGCAATCTGGCCTCCATGGCGCGGGCGGGAGCAGGCGGCCCCACAGCGCCCACCCCCGTCTCCCCTGGCCAGCTGGCCCGCCACGCCACCATGGCCCCACGCCTTCCTGATTGCCGGGCAGAGATGCGGCTCACTAGTGATTCATCAATGCGAGCTCGCCAAGAAATGACGGTTATGCTGGCAGCACCCGGCATGCCACTTCATGAGGCACCCTTGCTCACTGCCAAGCAGGTATGCTGGCAGTCTGGCACTTTGCCCTCACCGGCAGCTGTCAGCTGTGGCTGCTAGCCTGCACAAACACAAGAGATAGTTTTTTGTGCAACGCCAGCTGGTCCTGAAGCAGCCCTGGCACAACTGTGCCCATGTGGTGTGAACACTTGATGAGTCTGGCCAGTTGCAGCGTCTCTTTGCTGCCGATGGTTTGCACAATGTTTTTGGGTCCTACTGTCTGCCTGTGTGCCTGCCACTGCCCTTACCTCTGTCTGCAGGCCAGCACGCTGATGGCGGCCATTTGTGAGCCACTGCTAAGCTTGCCCGTGGGACGTCTGACGCGCAAGCTGTCAGCACCCACCAAGCTGCAGCCCACGGAAGACCGCGGCATGCTCTCCCTCTGGCTCCTGCCAGACGACAGCCTGTCCTTGGTCTGGCAGTCATCGCAGCAGCTGCCGACCCCCCAGATGGGTACTGCCAGCAGCAGCAGCACTAGCGGCATGGGTGCCGCACTTGTTAGAAGCGGCAGCAGCGCTCAGCACCCACCGGCGCTCCAGCAGACATGTTCTGTAGCGGTGTGGGAAGAGTTGGCTCACTTTCCCGCCATGGCACACCTTCTAGACGACTCGCCAGGTGCGTCACGTTGCTTGGATGAACCTGGATGGGCAGGGTTGTGTGTTTGAGGCCATACGCAGCACCCCTGGGCAAGCTGGAGGCCAAGATTTCTTTGTGCAAAGGAGGGCAAGCTGGCCAGATCAAAGGTGCTCGCATCCTCACACCTGACGGGCACTTCCTCGCCTCTCTTGTGCCGGTGCAGTAGTGACGATCCACATGCTGCGAGGGGATGCCTCAGGCCGTTCTTTCTACATACGAGTTCGCAGCGACGTGGCTGAGGCAAACCTGGAGGCAGCCACTGCAGCCGTGCCTGATGCCAGCCGCCTGCTGGCCCAGCAGCAGCAGCACCGTGGTTCGCGGGCAGGTGCAGCAGCTGCGGCGCTTGAGGCGGATGCAGCAGACGCGCCTCGCATGTACTTCTGGCTCAGCGACAGCGACCTCACCAGGGCTGTCTACAGCCTGGGACGCCTCAAGTCGCTGCTCAAGCGCCCGCCCACGCTGGCCAAGCGGTCTGGTGTGCCGGAGCGACAGCTGGCGCAGCTAGCTGCCTGGGTTCAGCGTGCTGACTTGGCCGCGGCGCACCAGCAGCAAGAGGCAGAGGCAGCGGCTATAGCAGCGTTGGAAGCAGCGGTCGGTGATGGTGAGCTGCCACCAGAGTGGGCAGAGCTACAGGCCAGTTGCGGCGGCCCGTATGGCGCAGCTCCCGCAGGGGCAGCAGCTGCGCCTGGCCCTGCTGCAGGCACACGGTCACGCCCGATGGGTCTGTCGCCGCTGTTGCAGGCCCCGGGCCTTCTGTTGGGGCAGGGCATGGCAGCTGCAGCTCAGGTGCAGGGCGGTATGGCAGCCGCACTGATGCCGCCCCCCCCGGCCTCAGACCCCAATTTGGCCACCGCTTCTGGCTCTGCCAATGGCGGCGCTGCTGAGGGGGAGGCGGAGGGTGGCGCCTGTGGCAGCTCCACTGTATCCGCCACCGCGGCGGCGCTGTACCAGGACCAGCGCTTCAACGTTGTGTGCCCCTGCACTGTCAGGTGCGTTGATTTTGGTAGGAGCTGGCAGGCGGGAGGGTCAGAGTGGATAATGATGTGCATGAGGGAGTTCAGTCGTGAGCGGATACGTGGATGAGCATTGTGAGGGTATGCAGTCATGCGTTGCATGGGCAATGCAGCTCTGGCTGGCTGGTCCTCCCGTGCATGCCCATTGTGCAGGTATTTGAGGTATGAATGTGCAAAGGTGCTCACGTCCCCACGCTGCCATTCTGCTGTGCAGTGTGGTGGTGAGCATGAGAGTGCAGGCTGCCGCCGGCGCCTCTGTGGACCCTGCACTGCTGCCTGTGGAGGCTAGCGCGCGGGCACGCAGCGTGGCGGAGCGGCAGGCCAAGTCAGCGGTGGACCGCAGCGGTCGGCAGCGCATTGAGGAGCGGCTGGCTGAGGTGGTGATACGCAGCATACGTGCCCAGCGCAACCGTGCTCGCAAGGACCGGCAGGCGGCACATGACACTGCAGCACGCCGGGCGCTGGAGTGCCAGGCCCGGGATCGGGCACGCCAAGCCACAGGCCGCTCAGCCCCCGCAGCAGAAGTATCTGCCGACACGGGCTCGGGGCCGGAGGAGGCAGAAGCAGAGGGGTATGCGGCGGTGCCAGGCACCCCAGCAGGCGCAGCAGCGGCGCTGGACCTTGACGAGCGGCGTGCCAGCCCTTTTGCTGTGGCCGCCAGCACCAGCAGCACTGGGGAAGCCGAGGCGTGTGGCACCCGCAGCACCCCCGCGGCCTTCGACACGCCCCCGCATAGCAGCCGCGAGGACAGGGATCAAGACTTTGCTTCACCATCGGGTGTGCCTGTGGCTGCCCCGCTGCTGCCAGGCGGCAGGGTCAAGCGCGTCACACTGGACAACCTGCACTCACTGCTGAACAGCGAGCTCAATGGCCCCGACTTGGAGGCTGGCAGTAGCCAGAGCAGCAGCACCAGCGAGCTGGGAGGCTCGGCTGGCGCTGCTGCAGCGGGGACGGAGGGGCGGGGCAGCGTGGCACCAGCCTCCTCCGGCTCCCTCAATGTTACTGACCTAGCTGAGCTGCTGGGAAAGCATGCCAAGCTGGAATAAAGTTGGCAGCACCTGCCCGCCAGCCGCCTGCATGACTCAGGACACGGTGACTGTGCCGCCACTGGGGCGCATAGATGGCGGCAGCAGGCCACCAGCCCTTGCACATAGGCATTCATCTTGTCCTGAAGAGCTGCCCTCTTTCCCGTCATGGTTTGTTCTTTCTGTGCTCTATTCAACTTTCTCTTTCTGTTTCTTACAAAGATTTGATTTGCCCGCATGTTTCACGGCATGCATGCACATGTTGTTTAGCCCCGGGCACATGCCCTCACCGTGGGTCCGCCCTGATCCACTCTGTCACCATCACAGCGCTCTGTGACAATCCCTTCAATTTTTTGGCTCCAAACCTCCACCCCACCGTACCCCCCACCCTATTTCTCGCTCAAGCTGGAATGATCCCAATGTTTGGACATATCCACTCACCCTTGCCCAGCGTAAGCATAACATTACAACCAGCAGTATGTTGTAAGCCAAACACTTGATAGGATGTCTGTTGCAGGTAGGATGGAAGGCAGGCAGCTTCCTGCAGCCGGGACCATAGCCAAGACGGGACCTGAGTGTGCCGCGAGCTTCATGTTTGGTCTCTCCTTCCCTTATCCAAATATCTATCTTGAAGAATCGTGAGATGCTCAGTTACAGGTTGATGTGGCGCACATCGTGAGCAAACAGCCCAGCAAGCCTTGTGTCGCAGGACATGATCCTAGGAACGTGTAAGGAGGCTTTGCGGGTGCAGCTCAGATGTCCACAATCACAAACACCTCCGCATCCCCCGGCTCTTCGTTGATTTGCATGGCACTATAGGTGATGGCCTTGACTTCCGTGCCACATGCATGGTGGGTGCGGTCAAACCGCTCCCCGCGCCTGCATGGCAGGTGAGCAGAAGGACTTTTGGAGACGTGGGGCATGGGACTTGCTTCCCTTCCCAGGCGGGAAGAAGCTGACGGCACACAGCATTAGCAGCTGTGGCACACACATCGCCCAAACAATCTTGTTTGCTGCAAAGTTGAGGCTGGGTGTGTGGGGCTTGTGCAAGCAGCTGATATGGTGCAAGCATCGCCTGACATGTTGGCAACAAATGCCGTGGCAGGGGTGCGGCAGGTGTGGGAAGCCCAGAGCAGCAGCAGCGCACCCCTCTGCTTCTATGTGCCAGGCCTGGCGGTCCAGTTTTGTGACATGCAGCTCCTTTGCCACAAAGAACTCTGTGCTGAAGTCGAAGAGCAGCTCGTCCAGGAAGTTGAACAGCAGGGACTGCATGTCATGGCCCTCAGCCTTGTACCGCCTGCAGTGCGGGGGTAGCAAGGTGCAGAGACAGTAAGGCACCAGGGCATTCAGTTGCAATGCGGTAAAAACTTCATGTGATAAACACTGAACATTACAAACACGTGGCCAGCTACTGTTTTCAAAAGCGAGAAGAGGGGAGGGGTAGTATGTTTACACGTTGAAGCACAGCCAGCGGGCATGCAGAAGGAGGCTGGGAAGAAGGCAGCCCAGTCCAAGCCTGGCTATTCACACATTTTTATGCTGGTCACCCTGCCTCAGCCCTGCCCCAGCGACAGCATCAACACCACAGCCCATGCTGACCGCCCGCTGCTTTACCAACCGGGCAAGTTGCACTTGCCTTGTGAGTGAAGGTTCAATGGAGATGCCCTCGAGTGGCGTCATGTAGTTGAACATGCAGAGACCAACATTCTCAAATGCCTCCTCAAGCGTAGAGCCCCCTGCAATGTAAACCAAGGCAATGAGCCCCTGGGCCTGAAACAGACGAGTTCGGCAGCCATATTGGTGATAGGCACAAGGCTAGCAACTCAAGCGTGCAATTAACAGTATGAGAAACGAAGAGCAGCAGACAAGAGGCGGCGAGTGAGAGCAACGATGGCAGGACGCTGCAACCAGCCTGCCAGATTGCCCGGCACCAAACGCGGTTGGCAGCAACAGCTGACCGTGTGACCAAACAGCTGTCATCATGTGGCACCAAACAGCCATTGCCCCGGGACCCAGCAGAGCAGCGCACACTGGAGCAGCAGCAGCAGCAAGAGCTTGGCAGCAGCAGCCCGGCAGCAGCAGGAGAAGGCACTCACATGCATGCAGCTGTACATCAGCGGTGTGGTCAAGATCTGCAGGGCAGCAAGTTGAGCACATCATAACTGTGCATTGGAGCCCAATAGCTGAAGCGTGTTTTGCAGCATTGCCACCACACCCCAAGCGAGTTCTCTCCCAAAGTAGCGCTGCATGTGTGTCGATAAGCGATGGCCACGGGCTGACGTTAAAGCAGCAGCGCGATTCACTCACACTCAAACTTGTGTCCCCTCACTGCGACGGAGCGGTACTCTGGCAGATCCAGCTGGGCGGCTGCAGGGGTGGCATCCTCCCCGTCCTCTCCTGCTGCTCCTTCCTGCCCTCCCTCTGCTCCCTGCTCGCGTGCTTGCTGCTGCTGTAGTTGCTGCCCTTGGTGTGGATCTTCCTGCTGCACCTCATCTGGCCGCTGCTGACTGTCCGGGCCGGGTTCAAGGGTCGGTGCCGCTCCTGCCGCTGCCTCCACCATCTCTGCCTGAGCTGCGATGCCATCGGCAACAACCTCCTCCGGTACACATCCATTTTGTCCCAACCGGGCCTTTTTGGAAAAGCGGGCCCTCTGCCTGGGCGCCCTCTGTGGAAGTGCAGGGAAATCGTCCTGTTGATCAGCCATTGTCGATCCTAGTGTTGGAATGGTTTGATGCGCTGTTTGTTAACCATTCATGCATGAACCATGCATTGCAGGCCTCAGGGCGAACCGCATGTACTGAAAACTGTACATCCGCGTCTGAGGCTGAAAACGAGCCAGCATGCTGTTTACGTGTGAAACAGCCTGCCTCCTTTTCCCATCATAGCTTTGTAGTTGTCGGGCGTCGCCTGGTGACCGGCCAACCGTTTCCGCCTGTTCAGCCCCCCTGACGCCGCTTTCATCGCTCTTCGCTGTCAAAACTGTCTGCGCACTGTGACCCGCTGCTGGCGCCCAGCCCTGGCGGGCAGGCTGTCGGCGTCAGCTGGAGGACGATGGCGCAGGAGGAGCTCAGCAGCCCAGGGGAGTTGGAGCCAGGTTCCGCGGCCAGCAGCAGCGGCGAGGAGTCTACATCTAGCGGTCCTCTGTCTGAATACTTCGTTCGTCACAAGGCAAGCCCCTACTGAAACCCTGCCTGCCTTGCTCTGTTCTGCGCCACTCACCGCCGCGCCCCGTCTGCCAGTGTTGCTGGGTGCTTGCGCCTGACCCGCTGCCTGCTTACCTCACCTGTTCTGCTGCAGTTGACAAAATTAGACACCCTCGCGGGTCTGGCGGTTCGGTACAATGTCACGGTGCGTGTGTTGTTGCACTTGCAGTCATCCCACCAAAGTGCTGACGCGCCTGCTTCTTTGCTTCTCTTACCCGGTCCTTCGAGCTGCACTGCGAGCGAGCCCTTGAGCATCTATAGTCTGAATGTGCAGGTGTCCGACATAAAGCGTGCCAATGGCCTCCTAGCAGATTCAGCAATGTTTGGAAAAGACGCACTTCTAATACCCACACGCCCGCTGCCAGTAGGGTGCGGCACGCTGCGGGGGCTAGCGACAGCAGGCCTTGATGTCATGCCAGCCCGCTTCTTTGTTGTTGGGCACACACACATTGGCTAAGCGTCCTGACTTCTATTGGTTGGGCCTGTATAAATCACATGGCAGCAGTGCACAGATGGCAGAATGCCTTTTCATCACTGAATCAACTATGAACTGCTGGAGCGCTGTTCCTGCATTTGTGTCCCTGCTATTGCTGCGATGGTAACCCTGTCCTCAGCCCGCGCTGCCCGCCGTGCTGTTGCCGGTGCAGCTGTGTTTCTTACCCTGAGCATGGCCCTGCCATGCATGCAGGCCTGAATACAGCACCTGGGCGGGCATGATAGTGACTCACTATGGGCGGCTGGGGCCTAGTGATGATGGCACCATGTCGCCTAGCGAATCGCCATATGCCCACTTTTCGCGCACGCGGGCCATGCGGCAGATGCGGGGCTACTACAGCACCGGGCCAAGCAGATCGCAGTCGCCACAGTATGGCTCAGGTGCTGGCAGGCGCAGGCTGGCGACGGGGCACGCTGTTTTGGCATGGAGTTGGAGAGCCGCTGCTATCCCCTCAACTGCTGTGCCCGCCAATGAATCAAAAGTCTTGACGACTATCTTGTTGAAGGCTGCCACACTGTGCTCAAGTCTGATCGTGTGTTTCATTGCCACATGTCGCGCTTCCCTTGTAGCAGGAGCAGAGGATGGCGATAGGCATCACCTGTATGCAAGCAGCAGATCTGGCTCCGATTGGGTGGCGGCTGGGGGTCAGCCGCAAGTTGTTGAATTGATGGAGCGGCACAGCGTCAGTGCCAATGCCCATTACATAGAAGAGCGACTGCGGCGGCGCGGGCGGCAAGAATCGCAGCAGGAAGACCCGCCAGGCAGCAGTGCAGGCGACGGAGGAGGAGGAGGGGCTGCGTTAAACGGAAGCAGCAGCAGCGGTGGTGGGTTTGCCATGTTACCCCGACAACCGCTATTCTCTGGAGCCAGCGCAGCGCAAGCGTCAGCGCAAGCACAGGCGCTGGCCAGTGCGGGCGGACGGCAACTGCGGCATTGGAAGGATACCTTGCTGCAGAAGCTGAAAAAAGTGGCGAGTCAGCCTGCATTGGCGGTTCCTGCAGGATCAGCCGCTGTGGGGCAGCAGCTTGGGCAAGCAGCAGTTGCATCAGCCGCGCCACTGCTGGGCGGCGACAGTCGTGCAGACCGGCAGGGATTGCGGCAGCGAAGCGCACCCAGCGATGCCCGCAAAGCCGACTGACCTTCGTAGTTTGGCCTGCATGCAAGCTGTCCAGTATGTACATCCTTTCATTGTCTGTTCATTTGCTCAAACTCCTTTTACCCTCTGTTACTTTGCTTCCTGCCGTTTTTGTCTCCTGCTGGACCACAATCCCCAACCGCCCCTCCCTGTCACTACCATTTTAGTGGCAAAATCTACCAGCCATTAACTAAGGCTCCCTACCCAGGCCCAATTGGGCCGACGTAACGGGGTCATGTAACACCTGCGTTGACAGCTCTGCAACTGCACCAGCTGACTGTCGGCAGTCGATGTGACCATTGTGGTGCGCAAACAATGTCCAGACAGCCCACATGTGCACAACGTGCAGGCGGCAGGCACAGGCGGGCAGCATGTCTGCAGGTGGCCTTCATTCTTGGTCGCATGTATGCGTAATGCTGACCAATTAACTGCTATAATACTGTGCAAGCCCTGGCCATAGAACAGGGAACTGTGACTCGCTCCGAGGCCTCCAGTTGCTGGTAGCAAACACAGATCTCATGGCTTGGTTTGATGTAGGCTCAGATCAGTAAACTCAGCAAGCTATGGCAGTCTTCATGGATCGCAGTCCAATGCGCGGCACTTGAGAGATTTCTACAGGCGCACCCTAGCAACTGCCGGCCAGCCGACTGCCAGTAGGACCACTATAGATTGCCTAGTTGCAAGAATGATACACCAGCATGCAGAAGCTTCAAAACTCAAACTGCAGTGACAGAGTGCCATCAATCAACATGGGCTGCTGCTCGGAGAAAACCGCCAGTGGGTGCCGCCGCGTGCGAGCGGGTGGTGATGCTTCTGCTTACCAAAGTAGCTGACATATTGATGCGCCTTTCGCAGCCTTAATCAATTATACTGAGGGCACTGCAAATGCTAGGATAACGGCAAACTCTGCTATGTGCCAGCCGACGGGGCTTCCCTAAACACGGGTCACCCCTTGTCTCATATGATGAGCTTGCAGCACTTCTGAATGACCAGTCAGGGAATTCCCATTTGCTTTAGCGTTTGCCTGCCTAAGCCGTCATGTGTTCACAAGATGAGGGTACAGCCAAGCTGGCACTCTCCAACCTTCCAGAGACCAAGACCTCCATACTGAAACCGCCCATTCACATTATACACAATAGTTAGCAACCGCGATAACATTAGACAGAACTTTCACACCAACTATGCCAGCAAGCACCATGCAGAGCACATTCACCGGCACTCGCGTGGGCAAGGCCCGCCTGGGGGGTGCTCCAGTGCACGCGCGCGCAGCGCCGCTCCGGCATGCAGCAGCACGCAGGGGCCCGTTGGTGGTGAAGGCAGAGAAGGTGAGTGCATCAGCATCACGCGCGACGGCGTGCCCTGCACCCACCCCACCTCATCACACCGAGCTGACTGACGCATTTAGCTTATTGGGGCATAATGGCTGCGAATGGGTGGGCTTGTGGGCCAGCTGACTGGGCAGCAACAGCGTATGGTTGTGGCAGGCGGAGCCGTCCACCCACCAACGCAAGTCATCTCGTGCTTCCTCATCACACCATTGCTTCATTGTCATCTTATACGCAGGTTGTCGGCATTGACCTGGGTGCGTCAAATATGGTTGGCTGGCCCCCCAGGGCCTGCCTTGTGCTTGCCGCTTGTTCCCGCGTCTCCGCTCGGAAGTCGCCGTCGTTTGCATGCCTGCCTGCCTGCCTGCCTCCTGCCTGACATGCCCCTTGGCTCCTTCCTTTGTTGAATGACAACAGGCACCACCAACTCGGCAGTGGCAGCCATGGAGGGTGGCAAGCCCACCATCATCACCAATGCTGAGGGCGGCCGCACCACACCCTCAGTGGTGGCCTTCACAAAGACGGGTGACCGCCTTGTGGGACAGGTGCGCACGCAGCGCAGTGTGGTTGGGTGCAGCACAGGCTTGACACCAAGGCAGTGGGTCGTGGGCCTCGCTTTATCCAAGCATACTCCACGTTTGTGTTGGCCAGGTCGCTTGCCAGTCTGACTGGCTGCTGCCATGCACACTTTGTGCACCTCTCCCGCTCATCCGCACATCTCCGGGCACGCCGCCTCTGCAGATTGCCAAGCGCCAGGCAGTGGTGAACCCCGAGAACACTTTCTTCTCAGTCAAGCGCTTCATCGGCCGCAAGATGGGCGAGGTGCAGGAGGAGAGCAAGCAGGTGTGCTAACGATACGACACTGCATCACCGTCGTGGGGCACACCGGGACCTTGCTGCACTGGGCCGTGGCAAGGCCACACGTATTGGAGTGCACCTGCGTCAGGCTCCTACAAACTCTTGGGAAATTTAGACATATTGTTGCTGCTGCCCCTGCTCATATGGCCCATGCAACGCACATCGCTCAGTGCCTCTCCTGCGCCCCTCCCATACGCACACGCACGCATGCGGCGCGCAGGTGCCCTACCGCGTCATTGCCGACGGCAACGGCAATGTCAAGATTGCCTCCTCCCACGCCGGCAAGGAGTTTGCTCCTGAGGAGATTTCTGCCATTGTGCTGCGCAAGCTGAGCGAGGACGCTGCCAAGTTCCTGAACGACAGCGTGACCAAGGCCGTCATCACCGTGCCCGCTTACTTTAACGATAGCCAGCGCCAGGCAACCAAGGTGGGCGATGTATTGAGTTTGGGTTCGGTTTGTTAGCTTGATCCATCGAGAGGGAGGGAGACCTAGAGAGCAACAGGCTGAGGCAAGGGTTAGCAGCGGAGGGGTTGCTAGAGAAGGGGTGGAGTAGCGGAAGAGCTAGCAGCGGTTGGGGCTTGCTGAGAGGCAGGGCTTTCGAGGGGCAAGGTACGTGCCTGCTACCTGTGGCTCGGGCTGAGCGCTTTCTCTCTGACTTCTTCCTACTGCTGCTGGCGGTGTCCTCCCTTACCCTCTTCTCCCCTTTCCGCGTTGCTGCCGCAGGATGCGGGCAAGATTGGCGGTCTTGAGGTGCTGCGTATCATCAACGAGCCCACCGCCGCCTCGCTGGCCTACGGCCTGGACAAGAAGAGCAACGAGACCATCCTGGTGTTCGACCTGGGTGGCGGCACCTTTGATGTGTCGGTGCTGGAGGTGGGTGGCCTGCCTGCTGCCTGGCATGTGGGTGCTGGCTGGCGAGTGTGGTTAATCTGGTTGGCATCTGGCGGGCGGGTGGGTCAGCCAGTAGATGGATCAAACTGCTCAACCACACCGCAAGGGCCCTTGAGTGTTCACATTTGCGGCAGCTTCCTCCCTGTCCTTTGTAACAAAACCCCACTGGCAATGCAACACCCACACCAACACCACTATTTCAATCCTGACATAGCACCACATTGCATCCCCCCAACCCACCCTCTCGGCAGGTTGGTGACGGTGTGTTTGAGGTGCTGTCCACCAGCGGCGACACACACCTGGGTGGCGACGACTTTGACAAGCGCATCGTCGACTTCCTGGCTGAGGACTTCCAGAAGAGCGAGGGCATGGACCTACGCAAGGACAGGCAGGCGCTGCAGGTGGGTGGCGCCACGCGGGTGTGGCTGGGGTAGGGCGTCAGCTAGTGGGTGGTTCTAGTTGTGCTTCTGTCATCTCCTCCCTGCTGCCCTGATCATGCTACATCCGCCTCACACCTCTTCGTGGCCCCGCCAACTTTGCCTCCCATTGCTTTGCTCCCGCCCTGTTCATGCACCGCTTGCTGCTACCCCCTATGTTCTCTTGCTGACTTGTTTACACGCAAGTTAATCAACTCGTGCTTCCCGCTCACCCTCCATTCTGCAGCGCCTAATGGAGGCCGCTGAGAAGGCCAAGATTGAGCTGTCCGCCACCAGCCAGACCAACATCTCCTTGCCCTTCATCACCGCCACCGCCGACGGCCCCAAGCACATTGACACGCAGCTCACACGCGCCAAGTTTGAGCAGCTGTGCAGCGACTTGCTGGAGCGCTGCCGCGTGCCCGTGGAGCAGGCACTCAAGGTGAGCGGGTGCTGGGCTGGCTGCCTGCCTGTGTGGAGGGTTGGACAGCTAGTGGCTGGTGGCAGGGTTACTGCTGGGTGGCTGGCTGGTTTCCCCCAAGCCACTTCATGTATTGTTGATTGCTGCGCCTGCCAGCATAGTGTCCTGCCTCTTGAGTTGTGCACATCAGCTTGCTGGTCGCCTGGTCACTCAGACCTCCTGCAGGACAGGATGTCCACGCTTTGCCAATCAGCACCCAGCACCCCAACAGCCAAAGGTTTACATCTTTCTTGTCCTCTCACCTTATACTTGCTTTCTTCTGTGCCCACCCGCAGGACGCCAAGCTCAAGTACGAGGACATTGACGAGGTCATCCTGGTGGGAGGGTCCACACGTATCCCCGCAGTGCAGGTGGGGAGGCCCCCGGGG